>JAQIXG010000539.1:0-30937 GCA_034700105.1 Oconnorella tubifera
AACAATAGGCCTATATAAAAAAAGGGGGGGGAATTGTCCGGGGGGGGGGGAAATGTCCTACACTCGTATAGGAGTGTCGCTAGTTGCAATCAATACTCGGTCGTTGAATGAAGCGTAGACCTAGTTAATTCACAAATATAATCAGAGAAGGCGCATTCAGTAGGAATGTGATTGTGTAGAAATGTAGTCAGAATGGATGAGCCATTATTTAAAGTAAATGTGTGAAATAAGTTTATAATATCAGCAGATAATCATGTCACCCTACCTATAGCTTTTAAAATATATGAAATAGTCTAGGTTTGGATTTTTTTTACTAATGGAAAAAATTCATCTTTCTATAATTTTTGAGATGAGATTTGCATCTTTAAATTATGTTATATGAGTGTTTACTGGTCTAGAAGTTTACCTATAATGGAAACTTTGACATTTTTTGTTTACAAAAGAGGGTTTCATTTTTTGGTCAACATTTGCATCTTATTTCTCTTTAATTTAAGTACCTTTGTTACATTTAATATCAATATAGCGAGCCTATGTTTACTCTATAGTTTAATTTTAGGGTTAAAATTATCGGCATCATACCAGATTTTCTTATTATTTAATTCAAAATACATCATTAGCATCAGATCTTTAAATTCAGCTACTCTAAAGTTTTTATGTTAAATCTAATTAGCAGTAGAGGAGTAATCAGTTCTTTTTCAAAGCAATCCTAAATTTATTTTGGAGGACCAATGCTACTCAAGTGGCAATCTCTTCGAGTACTTCTAAGCTTCTTTGAAGGGCATCATATATTTGCCTTTGGCTCATTGTTGAATCGTTTATTTCTCAGACTCTTTGTAGCTAGACATGTCCTAAATCAATTTATTTTCTTGAGTAAATCTAAATTTCGTTTTTGCAATCTAAATTTACATTTGTTTTAAACTCTAAGTTTACTACATTGCAATATTTACTGGTTTTACTATTATAGTGTTATTTAATTGTAATTTAGAAATGTAACAGTCACATAAGCTTGCTACAGTTAATATCATGTACGATATTTTAAAATGTTGTAATTGGTATTATGCAAACCAAAATCCTCTATATTATTATCACTTTCTTCTAATTATCTTTTTATTAATTGTTTATCTTTTAAATCTCTTTTTGGTGTCTAAAATGATCATCCTATTTCTGTTATAAGATTAAATTCATTACTGAATCGTTGCGCGGGCGTGCAATGGAAAATCTATATTCATTAATATTTCATTTCACAAAAGGCAGTGCTTTGTAATCAGTGTTAATGACTGAGATCCTGAACCATGGACTGTACAATCTTTAAGTCCTTAACTTAATGCTATCATTCATCGTCTGTACTCTCAGAGCTAATGTAATAATAATAAAGCAACTTCTGTCAAGTCGATCATTTGTATTCATCTCATTTTTGCTGCACATCCTGAAGCTTTGTCTCAATTCTTTAGTTGGTCTATCAGTGCACCGAGTTATTCTTGGAGATGATTGAAAATCTATAAGGCAGTCACGTGAGCTATCAGCATTAAGCGCAGCCTAGTACAGCAGCTGCGCTTGTTTGACAGCTGGTTTTGCTGCTAGAGTAGCTGCTTTATTTGAAAATAGTTGATATATTGGTGTCAATTGGGGAGATGGTATGTGGCAAATGACAATGTGCACTTCCTGAAAAAAGTATTTCTGTTTAAATGAAATAATGAACAGTGTACTACTAATAATGTATCTATATTCTTATTTGCTGAGCACTGATATGTTGTAATACAAATACTGTACATAAACGTATATTTTCAATTCACTTCTCATTTCATTAAGGAATTAAACTTGTATAGCGTTGATTATTAAAATATTAAAATAGTTGCTTGGAACTTATATGCACTCAAATTGAACTCTAAAAATTAAACTATTTCATATTCGGTCTAAACTGAACTTCATAAAGTAACTGACCTATGACAATTCTAATTTAAGATTTGTTAGCAACATTTTAATGACTATTTTTACCGATAATTCACTGATGTTTGTCACTATATCCATATGAAAATTATATACAATAGAATGAGAGGTCTGTTGTCTTTATTATTCTAGGATGGTCATTTTAATACAGATTCTCTCGATGAACTAGCTCAGCATTGTTCAGATGAGCTCAACTCTAGTGTGACAGAGGTAACTCAAATCTTACACGAACTCAGACTGATGGGGCAAGCGGAATATTCTAAAGTAAGTCTAAATTATTTAACATAAACTGGCTTAACACATAATTCTAATTGTGAACTATGTTTCTAGTAATTTTAAGGTTATGTTTAAGGTTTGGATTGACGTATTATTTAGCCGATGTTGAAGATGTAGCTGTCAATTTAAGCATCTTACTAAAGAGTGCAGCTAGTGAAATTAGTAAGCAGTCCGGGACTAGAACCTGGACATATCGATTTCGAATCCAGCTCTCTAACTACTTCTAACAGGCCTTGACAAAAAGCAGTTAAAAGTTTTAAGTAGTAGTTAAAAGAGGTTATTCTTACTTTAATGTTTGTGATTTAGTTAAAGAGTGAGGAAAGTAAAGGTTTGGGTTCATACAGATCGTATGATATGGTCAGTGTTTATGGTCTGTCTTCTAGAAGTACACCACGTCCACCTCCTTCTTCTTATTCTGTACGTTTTGTAAATAATTTTTTTAAAGTAAAACATTAGGCAAAAATGCTTTTAATATCAAATATTGTGATTACAGTAATATGTGATATTGAAAAAATTTTATGATTAATATTTCATTTTGGAAAATATTAGTCATATTAGTTATATTTCGTACTGGATTCCAATTGTCACAGATTTATTTGTTTATGCAGCTTTCAGGTTTATACATTGATCCAGTAGATGCTATAAAACATATCAGTGAGTCTGCAACTTCTCTCTCTAAATCTCTCAGGTATTCATAACAAATATAAGGTATAAATACTTAATATTTTTCTTATTTTTGTCACAAAATAGATTTAGATAAGCTTAATCTAACTGGTATTTGATAGTTTAAACAAAAGTTTAAACTATCAAAATACCAGTTTAAACAAAAGTTTAAATTTGTGGCTTGTGAATACAATTAAAGCAATTCATGATTATCTGTGCAAATTTCAGTTGTCAGTTTCAAATAATTTTTCTGTAATTGTTGTATTTAGTTACAATAATTTATCTGCGTTGTTATATAATCATTTTTGTTAACATTGTTATATAATCATTTTTTATTTTAAAATTGTAAGAATGTTAATTAATTAGTATTGCGTTTGCAGGGTTTCAAATACTCAGACTGAACATTCAGGTATACTAGTTCTTGTTTCCTTTCTACTTTACAAAAATTATGTTTATTGTTGTTTTTGATTTTTTTTCCGTAATTATAAGCGAGTAGCGACTAATGTTATTTATTATTGAGACCTACTATCAGTTACAGATTACAGTAATTGATACTAGGCTCATTTTAGTGATAAGCATGATATTCTCTGGTCGCTTTGGTTTAATGAGTCAAGAAAACTGTCTGATAATTTGTTTTTATGAATATCCGGAGTAACTACACTGCCAAGGGAAGGCATTTCATAGAATTGTTTAGTTAAATCATTATAAAAGAAGAAATGCCTTTCTTTCATTGAAATATTTACCTATTTATTTATATTTTATTGCGGAAGACTGCAATGAGGAGAATAAGAAAGAGTCGTATATTCGCGGTAGTTTAGGACGATTCTTTAGAACCATATCATTAAGACAATCCGGTTCATCTAAACATCCGTACAAACCATATAAAGGTAAGGCTAAAGGTAAAGATAAGTCTATAGTCTATTTACGTTCCTCTTGTAGAATTATTTATAGTCAGGCTTTTTATTTATTATAATTCTGTTTTTTGAGGCTATGTTGTAATATTTGATCGTATTGAAATTTTTTTTTTTTACATAGCAGCTACTACTCGATAAAGATTAAATTGAAATAGTTACTACTGGCAATGCAACACCGTAATACCATAATAATACTATAAATATATCATTTAATAATAAATTGTTTCTAATGAACAAAATTAATATCCTATGTGTCATATCTGACAGCGCATTAATACGTTTACAATTGATTTGTCTGCCACCCTATGGATCCCATGCGATATAACTGTCATAAAAGTTTTTAGTTTAAACTCATTATTTAATTACAGTATTTTATCTTGTAAGGTGACCTGAATGCCAGTGAGATGACAATGACAGATGATGAGAGAATGCAACTGATGATACTCGTCAAAGAAGGAAAGTTATCCGTACAAGAGGCTGTCGATACAGTCAAGAAATACAGAGTACATCAACAGATGGAGGATATGGAAGATGCCAAGTTTAATTTTACACAAGTTAGCATAATTGTTTGATTTAATTCATTACTGGCAAATTCCAGGAAGCATGTATGATTAATTGACTTTAATGTAAATTTCAATTAAAAATTACAAAGTTAGTTCATTATAATTTATTTAATTTTTTGCTCATTTGATTGTATGAGATTTTACACAATGTCGGTTATTGCAGCAAATGTATACAAAGTATACTCGCTAATTTTAAATTTGACATCTGTGCTATTAGTTAGTTATAAATATTTAAATCGAGTCGACTTAAGTATTATCTGAAAAAGTCAATTGTCTTACAGCATTATAATTATTTTTTATTTATCTCTTTGCAAAGTTAGTCAAAATATTTTAGATAAACTAACTAAAATATATTTTTCTCATTTTTATCTTTCAGTTATCAAACGTATCTAAAACATCGCCCAAGAAACACGTTCTCATGAACACATCCATCACTGACAATAACTTCCATAACCAAGATAAAAGCACAAGCCCTTCCCAATCTTGTAAACACTCCAGACAGTCTCTCACTACTCCCTCCCATGCTTCTCCGAGTAAAGACAAAAAGCACAAACACTGCTCGTCAAAACAAAGCCACTCTGACAAAAAAGAAAACAGTAAATACTGTTTCATTCCGCTGTGGCATCGGAGAAAAATTATTGAAGAGAACACCAAGGCGGGACAAAGAAGAATGTACCGAGGCTGGTCCCCTCCTCCTCTACCTCCAATCCCTCGCACATCCGGTGCTCTCGTTGAATCGACATCCGTGGATTTTGTGGGCAGGCGACATCGCGATGACTCTCGTTTATGGATGACGCAAATCAATGAAGATCAGTCGGCTACCGTTAGAAAATCTTACAGTTTACATAGTTCTTCCCCGCTGCATAAACTAACAGCACTGGACATGGGCAGTGACGGGGAATTTAATACGGCAGATAGAAACCAGCTTTCTCGATTGACAGCGGTTAATATCGCGCGATCGGACGATGACATGAAGATAAAATTCGGAGCGAAGTACTATCATCGATATTACGAAAACGTTTCGAATTTTTTAGGATTGGAGTCTTCTTGTAGATTTGCTATTGATGATGAAAGTGTTAGCTCAATGCCTTTGTGTAATGAAACTAATTTGATTAGTTTGTCCGATCACGCTCTTTGTGATCTCGAATTGATGAATCGTTCGGCGCGCTTATCAAAACGACACACGTCACCTGAATCTCAGAGATCCAAACGACAGTTGGTGGTTAGATCGCGGGTTAAGGATGATTTGATTGGTGCAGGGTCGGCTTTGTCTCTCAGTGATGAGAGAGGAGGTGCTATAAAGAGTGGTGCTGGTACTAGTGCTGAAAGTTTAAAAAAAGCACCCATTGCGAGACATGAATCGCAGAGCTCTACGGAAACAGACTCAGAGGGTACTTTGAAACATCATGGCAATTCAGCGGCAGATCGTTTGTTACATCAGGTAGATTACAACTTATTTAGAGGGAAGTTTGATATTCTGTTTTATTGTATTGTAATTAGATACATATACTAGTTTCCTTCAAATTTATATCATTACGTTTCTATTAACTTATGATCCATTCATTTACTAATTTTCTGTGAATTCTATTTATATTCTATAGTTTTTTTGTTGATAAATAACATAATATTGCATTTGTTAGCCATCTTCTGGAGCAACATTCTCTTATCAGGATCATAATACAAACATTTCTATAAGTTTGGATGATTGTAAGTTGTCGCAAGGAAGTCACACGGGATCAAAAAATGAGAAACAATCTGCTTTTGAGAGAGAAGTGTTTATAGTAAACTCAAGACAGATATCGTCAGTTAAAACGAGACGATCACATCGAAGAACTAAACCAAGAACGGTGGCTGAATTATTGCATAGGTTGGATCTCCAGGTGATCTTTTGCATTCACATTAATAATGAATAAGATTAACTATTTATTTAATGGTTGTATAAAGATTAAGCTTAAATACTTGTTGGACAATAAATTTAAAGTACAATAAATTCAATTGAAAAGCATTCTAACAATTTTTGCACATATCTAATGGACAAAATACAGTGCTGTCTAAACAAAGTAAAAATCTTAAAATTTAACTAGATAAGAAATAGTCAACTATTCAGATCAATCTTTTTATTTCTGATAGAATCTTGTGCCGGTGTTTTTGCGCAATGGTTTCAACAATCTACAACATTTATGGGATGTTGATGAAAGTGACTTGGATAAACTTGGAATTGTAAATACTGAAGATAGGACCAAGATACTGACAGCTGTGCAACTTCTGCAAGACTGCGATATCATCGGTAATTATATTGAAATCCGTTTGCATTGAAAATAAAAGAAAATGTAATAAATTTTGGATGCGTTTGCATAAGATACAAAAATTAGTTAATATATAATTTTATATTCAAGAATGTTATAATAATTATAATTATAGTATGGTTTGAAGTAGTATCATTTGCCATGATTTAGCATTAATAACATTCTAGGAGATGATTGGTTAAGTTTTCACAATGGGGAGGAGTCAAGCAGATCATCCAGCCAATCACCCGCTCTATCATACGACGCTAGCTGTCAAACTGTCGCTCCGTCAAATTCTTCCACTTTAGAATTAGAGTGCTCGAGTGAGCCCAGTCAAAGTCCGCGTCACGCGGCAAAGTTGAAAAAAAGTAAAGCTACATCCGTTGAATCTAATTCTTTGAGTAAATCTAACGGAATTTCTGAAGATAGATTGTCAATAAAGTGTGAGAGGAAGTCGGAGAATGGATCTGGAACAAGTTTAGAATTACGTCCAATTACATTGACGAGCAGTAGAAGTGTAGCGAGTGTTAAGACTGCTCATGTCAGACAGCTTGTTACTGCATCGCCAAATCATACTGATACAGATGGCGCATATAACTAAGCGTTCATTGTGAGGATATAAATTATGATATAGAAGTTTTAAAATTCGTTATAATCAGTTCTAGAGGTAGTTATAGTCAGTCAAGTGATATTAGCATGTACATTGTGAATTTAAACAGAGTGAATTTAAAAAAAAGAACATAGGAAAATATTACAGGTAAGATAAAGCAAGGTAAAATACTTATGAAAATGCTATAATATAAACTGTTGTTATGAAAAGAAATGAGATTTCAATTAGAGTATACAATTTTAGTTCTACAGATGGTCAGGCAGGTCTGTTTTTTAATTGTCTTATAGACTGATAAAGAGTGGAAAGTTTCTCTAGTAATTTATTGAAATGGATAGTTTTATAAATCTTGGAAAATATTATGCTTTAAATTCTTTTGGATTTTTAATATTCAATAATGGAACTGCTGATCATTTTTATTGTCATTTCAGTAAAAGTATCTATTGTATAATTTTGGTTTAAATTTCATTTCAGTGCGTTTCATTGTCACGTTGTTTTGCTATTAATCAGTTCATAAAAATGAGATTGCAACATATCATACTAATACACGATATCATAGTACTTTCCCTATCTATTTCAGTGTTGTTCAATTTTTTTGCATTGTTTAGGCGATTCAAGAAAATGAATCTTCTTCTACAATCTTTAATTAGTAAATTTTCTTGTAAATATAATAACAATCGTTTATTTATCTCATTCTAATGCAAGTTAACGTTAGCTAATGAGTTGATGAATGGATTTCTAAAATGGTTTTCTCTATATTCTTATTTAAATACTACAGTCGTACTTTTATATATTTTACAGTTCTTATAGTCAGTGGCAAAGCCACGGGGTTGTTCAAACAACCCCACTTCTGAAAAAATGACACACGCAATTCGTGCAAATCCGGATACTTTTTTTATAGGGGGGGAGGGGAGTATGCTAATCTGTCATTTTTCACTCAATGCAAGTGTAATGCAACTTGTAATAGACTAGAGTAGAGTTTTTGAAACTCGTACATCGTACAAAGTTTAATCTTGTCATCATTTAATTAATATAACTCTAAAAAATTTCTTTATGCTTATGATAGCAGAAATATATTACAATTGATAATGAATGATGAAATTTGTAAGGGTGTTTCCGATATGAAAATGCTGCACCGATATCGGTATGATGGTACCGATATCGGTGCCGATACCGATGCCAATAACACTAGCACTATTTTTTATTTTTTTGTAAACAATCCCACTTGCTATGAGATGGCTTCTCCACTGCTTATAGTTGATGATTTTTAGTAATACTTTTAATTCAGACAATCAGTACATCTTTATAATCAAATCATACAGTATATTTTGATATGTTACAAAGCTTAGCTTTATTGCAAATGTGGTATGCTTTTTAATAATTTCTGATGATACATTTAGTGTCTGCTGTTACTTATTTGCATAATTTGTAACAATGAGTGTTTAAATTAAGCAGCAACAGCAGAACTATGGTATTCCTTATGATGAGTGGCTCTTTAGTATCTATTTAAGTTCTTTAATCAAGATGATATACTTTTTGCATCTCTCTCCATTTAGCAATTTTTTGTTGCACATCCCTTTGTCCTCTTGCTTTGGTATTATTAATTGTTCACAAATTTAAGCTCTAACATTAATAATTGGTACATGCATGTACATGCATGTACACACAGGTACATACATCAAAAATCATCTAAAATATCATATCAATTTTTTTAGCATTTTTGTAAGATTTTATTGAATGTTGGTATATAATGTATAATGAAATAAGATATAATATTTGATAGTCTTCATAATATTATTATTTCGAGCTGCAGTTTTCAAAACTTGTCAATTTACAGTTCCGGTAATGTATTGCAGTTTGTATCAAATGTATATTAGAAACGATTTTTGCTCATTCAAAGATGTCACGTCTTATATTTGTTGTAGCATATATTGTTGTTGTACACATTGCCATTTATAATAATGATGTATAATGGAGATGTATCTATAGACGATTTTAGTCTCATTGATAACTAATCAAATAAAACTTTACGATATAGATTATTATCATTTATACTGCATGCAGGAATTGTATATTTTGTAGTTATTTGAATTCTAATCATTCCATGGTGCATAAAGTAAACTAGTCTATACTTTTTGTTTATATTAATATATGTACTTGTGTTTTTATTTTTATTCGTTTCTTTTATCAACAATGTCTTATTTTATTTGCAGACACTATAATCATTCCTATTTAATTTGCCATCTTTTGCAATAAATAGTAATTAGTAATTACTTTAATATTACACTGTTTTGAATGTAATTTGGGAAATATTAAACACGATTCAGAAGTTAGTTCTAAATTCATTTTGAAAGATTAATTTTACTATCTTTATTTTTTCTATACAATTTTTAGTACATAAACCGTTTATATTTCGTTTATTAACTCGTACAGGAAACCTTATTATTTTTATTTAAGAAAAAGACTATTAGAGAATAGAATTAATGGATTGTTTGTATACTGCTATGCTTAGTTTGTAACTTAATGAGGAATTTAATCTAATCTAACGCATCAGGTTTTTTATTTCAATTTCTTTAAAGAATTACTGAAAGTATTTTTGTATTGAAAAACTTCAACCTACCTCGTTTTGTCCATTGCTATCTTGCCATATTGATTATTATATTATTATTGTTGTTGTTATTTTAATTATTGGCACAATATAAACTGATATTAATATTTGTGCACTTTTTCTCGCTTGCTGATTAGAATATAGATTGAATATGCAGTACAATTTATATTCTCTTACTGATAGATTACAATCCAATTACAATGTCTCAAATTTGATAATAGTTAGTTGGTCAGATTCTTTTAAAGATGATAATTTAGATTTTTTCATTGAATATCTGAAATATGATTTACTACATTTTAATTAAAACAAAGGAATAATTTACTTCACAACTGGACTCAATTATTCAGCTACTCAACTATTCAGCTATAGGGGTTCAATATATGGGTAATAATAGGGGTAAAATATATGAGCATATTAATCATAATATAATTATTTCATAAATATAAAAAAATTACGAAGAAAAATGAATTAACTAGCTATATGTGCCTAATATATTATAAGTTATTGCTCTTAAATTATCATATATTTCCAGATATATAATATTTCAGATGATAATAAAAATACATAAAACGAATTGCAAATGAATTTCTTATAATTACTATTACAGTTTCACTTTTTTCTCATCATTATCATCATTGTCATCATCATCAGATAGTCCATCAATTTCATCATCATTTCCACCAATGGCTTGCCAGAATTGTAACGTTACTTGTTCCGCGTATTTTCTTCTTTCTTCTGCTGACATGCTTCCTGCTGATTCTATCAGAATTCAAATATTTACTCGTAAAAATATAAAATAGTGTAATAATAATAATAACATGAATAATGATATAATAATAATGAAAACTAACTCAAATTTCATTTATACCATAAGTTTTAGATATGCTATGTATATTAAACTCTCTGTCTGTCTGTCAGTGTCTCAGAGTACCTCTCTCCCTGTGTCCACCTGTCTATCGAACAGTATCTCAATCTATCTCTATCTAATCTAATAAAAATACAGTGTTAGTCAATTGTAATATACTTTATTTAAATAATTAATATACTTTATTTATAATAATATACTTTATTTAATAATAATAATATACTTTATTTAATAATAATAATATACTTTATTTAATAATAATAATATACTTTATTTAATCAATTTATCTAATCTACAACGCAGCCAAAGTTTAAATTTCATCCTGAAAAAGATTCAACTTAATGCATCATCATCATTGTGTTTAGTGGATAGACTTAGGCTTATATTTGCAGTAATGACGTATTGGCTTAAACTAACCTTTCATAAACTGAAGTTTTTCAAAAAGTTTTTCGAATGTTTCCTCCCCATCTTCACCGTTAGCGAGATCTTCGCATAATCCGTCTATAGTGTTAACATTTCACATTTTGCAAAGTAATTTAAACAAAATAAACAAGATTTAATGCTTAAACTAAAATAAATTATAATAAATTATATATTCATGTATTTGTAATCGAAGAGAATTATGAACCTCTGTTCCAGAAAGAAATTATACAGTTTATTCATTTATAAAGTATACCAATAAACAGCATAAAATTTTTAATTTTTACAAATTTATGAGAACAAGCAAACTTGCCAATGAGATCTGATGAATTTGTTGTACACTTTTTTGATGACGATTGTGTTCCATTAGATGTATTAGATACTTCAGGTAATGAATCTGAACTAGACTCTACTTTAACTGATTCAACATTATCATTACTAGATTCTGATAACTTTTGTTCATTCTCTTTAGCTTTGTTTTCAACCGATGCATCGTTCATCAATTGCTGGAAATATGGACTTCGGAAATTTGGCTTTTCTAAAACAATGTACACAAGGTTAAGTTTAACATCATAATATACTGTACAATAATGATGAATAGGAAGTAGCTGTCGATTTAGACACCTTACTAAATGGTGCAGCAAGTTAGAGAAATAGTGAGTTTTCCGAGATTCGAGCCTGAATCTGTCGTGTCTGAGTCCAGTGCTCTAATCACTTCTCTACCGAGCCTTGAGGATGTATAAATGTAATCGATAGCTTAAACATTTGAAATCAATATGAAAGGTTTCTTTTCGAAGCATTCTCTTTTTAAATATCAATAAATACCTTTCATGATCATATTTGACCAAGAGTGACAAGACAAAGCTTCTATGACTCGTTTTACACCGATAGTTTCTACAAAGTTATCTTCAACTTCGTCATCATCATCACTTTCTGACTCTGCCGGGTTTAGTTCAACCATTTCAAATGCGTTGTCTAGACACCACTGAATGGCAGCTACTCGAGATATACCTATAACAGAAATTTACATGTATTTAAAACATACAAATATTTCAATTAATTTACAGGTTTAAGCATTTTAACTATCAAAGAAGGCAAAAAGTTGATTCTAATAAATCATTCCTTGAATTAAAAATACTACTTTACAATTAAATACAATACATTGCTATAAGTACTGAGCATAAAAACTATAAGATACATTGCAAGGAAATATTAATTCAATAAATAAAAATCCTTTACAAAATGAACATAATCGTTTTTCATCGATACAAATTATTGACCTGAATTTGATTGAAATCTATCACAAAGAAGAATTTGAACCGATGGATTAATTTGCTGTAGGTATGGCAGCCACATCTTTACTTGAGAAAAGCTGTCCGGCTAAAATTAATATCATAAACCGTCGACAATATGTTACAAAAAATTTAAATTTTAAATAAAAAACTAAACTGTTTATTAAAGAGGAAATCACACTCATCCTACCCCCTCAGTATCCTTCCGAGTAAGATTTTAATTCCAGGTAAGTCAAAATCAACATAGAGCTAATATCAACTTCACGATTTTCAGTAAATTAATTGCTCAGACTGTACATTAAAGAAACAACACTATATTATTTTTATATTATCAATTTAAATTTATCAATATGACAGTGCAATTTCAAAATAGCTAAAATTTCACATCGTAAAAGATATACCTGTGCGCAATCAAAGTATGCAACAAAAGCTTCAACGGATTCTGCAAACTCTTCATTTCCTATTGTGCGAGTATCCGTTGTGCAAAGTAATACATCTGCTGTGTAGTATTTAGTATTCACAGACCAAGGATACGATACAATCGACTCGATACATGAAACCGCTGCTGGTAATTCTTCAACTGACAGTATCTCTAGAAATAAACAATAAAGATTCTATAGCCTTGCCGATTCATTCTACGCTACATTGATATAATATACAATCTCGTGTCAAAGAAATTTATTTCTCTTAGATTTAAATATATACATATTTTACTATAAATAAAACTTATTTATCAACTACCTCAATTTTCCAACGTCAAATGTGTGTTTTCCATCAATTAATTTAGTTTCATTACCATCATTAAACTGTATCTTAAGTCAAATTAGGTTTCCCTGTCGAAATTAATTCCAATCTAACTAAATTAGATTCTCCCGCATAAATTAGCCCCGTCTATACGTCAATTAGATCATATAGATGCCCCTGTATAAAATAAGCCACGCCCATACGTCAATTAGGTTCCCCTGTGTGAAGTATGCCACGCCCACTCACGTTTAATCAGCTGAGAGATTTTATATTCGACAGAACAACTTGTCAACAAAACGCACGGCACTGCCATTCTCAATACAGTAGTCTGAGTACGACAATTCAGTTCTCTTTTGAATTCAAGTGAGATTCTGCGACAAAATTGATTGAAATTTTAGAGATTATTTCACTAAAATTTAACAATGGGACGTTTAGTCACCTCTCCATCAAAAGTTACAAAGTAATAATTTAAAAGTTATTTTAAACTGCTCTGCAATTTTAATTACTCATTTAGCGTTATTATTTTGATTGTGATTTGTTCAAATGAAATTATTGTTAATTTCGTCGCTATTCTAATAATACATGCAAAGTATAACGCAGTACGAGATTATTGAAATAGATAAATGTTTAAATTTCGATCGATTTCTGTTAATTAAGGAGCTAGATCACATATCAGTGAGCTAAATTGATGCACCGTGGCTTAGAAATGAATTTGTTTATTTCAGTAAGTTAGACTGCAGTTAATGTAAAGCTAAAAACTAGACATTTTTCTCATACTACAGTATATGCTTAAGGACCATACAGTATATGCTTAAGGACCATACAGTATATGCTTAAGGATATTATTGCAAAGCGAATATACACCCATCTGTTCATATTGTTGTCAATCGATAATAAGACTATATCGATTATTAATCATCAGTAACTTTTAAGCTAAAAAATCAATTGATTAGACAAACAATTGCTGTAGATAATACACATGCTTAGATCCGTAGCATATTTTGCTTAATTCTGGTACAATGGAAGCTATTGGTTTGCCTATAGCTCACTTAATGAATTCATAAGTTCCTGGCTATATTATTAACTAGCCTATATGCTGTTTAAAACGACCTCATTTTAATGCAGATTTATTTAAAAACAATCGTTTAAAAAATGACAGATCGTAAACGTGTAGGCGAATTCAATCCACAAGCTTCGTCTCCGATCTATGATTACGAATCAAGTGAGTCGAGTTGTTCGGCAAGCACTGAAAGATCGAGACAGAGTTTATTTAGTTCTGATTATTCAGCCGCAGAAGAAAGTGATTCTCATATGAATGATACTGGTATTAGTGTCTTAGGTCGCCAGTTGAATAAATCAAACATACAATTCCATGACAGTCGATCTGTATCTCAAAGATTATTTACAACGCCTGTTGATGGCAAAGCTGTGCTTCAATCCTACAGACAATTAAAAAATAAAAACGATAAGGATAATGACATAACCCCTTATTGCTTTCAGTCTGAAGTTTGCGGAATAAATGATAACTATATATTGGATAAAAGTGTCGACAAAAAAAGAGAGTATCAAGAAAGACACAACGATGCATCGGGCTTCAGAAAATCTACTTCCATGAACAATAAACCTGTTGAAGAACAAAACGTTAAGTATACTATCAGCACCAATCACGTTGATGTAATAAATAATAAATGGAATAATCAGCAAGAAAATACCATAAAGTTTTCGGATAAATCGAATTCAGGTATCGAACTGGACTTCAAAGAAGAAAAAGATTCTATAACAACCGACGAAGCATATAATTCAGGAAAGGGATCTGTTGACACTGAATTTCAAAGTCCAACAGAGTCAACGAAATATAATCTCTTCAATAGAAATTATCAAAATAAATCAGAAGATAAACGATTGTCTCAAATAGCTGTTGATGTTCAATGCAAGCCTTTTGTGTTACCATCAAACGAAAGTCAGAAAACAGCTAACGTAAGTATAGATCTCTTCTCAATAACTATATTTTTCATAAAAAATTATAGGCCTAAGTTATCTGACCATGATTTAATGATGATAATGCTATTGATCTGAAGTGCGATCAAAGAATACTCAAAATAAAATGTTTATTTTTTGCACTAAATCTTCTGAGACATTATTTTAAGACAAATTGAGATCACATGAATATGTTTGGGATCTTATAATGACTCTCTGTCTATGCTTATAGAATCTGAAAGTCAACTTAATGATCGTCATTGTTGCTCATATAACGCAGCAAATCAAAATCAAACTTTAAAATTTTTTTGGTTATGTTTTAGACAATGATTGAAAACGGTCAAATGTCACGCATAAAAACAGATGAAATGGGTTTAAAACCCAATACAGTTCATCTTGAAGAAAGTCATGGTCTGCCGACTGCAGCTGAGCAATATTTACAAAATCGTCCATTCAGTTATCCTGCACCGATTTCTAAGCATGCAAAGTTAACATCAACTTCTTTGAGTTTGAATAATTCAATAACTAGTCCTCCCCCGTACGCGCCCCCTCCAATACCAAGCACAGCAACAAATAACATTGAAGCAAATGATGCGATAACAAGTATTTCTTCATCAAGGATTTTAGGCCTATCTACGCAATCTCAAATAAAATCACAATTTATTGATTTTAACACTAAGATATCAAATAGTGATTTATCAAAATTGAAATTACAAGATTCTGCGGCGTTAAATAATACAGATGATGATAAAATATCAGTTTTAACAGCACCACTAATATCAAAACCTAACTTGACTCTTCTTCGTGTTTCTGCTAAAAAATCCGTTGCAGAGCAATTGCATTTTTCACCAATTTTAAGTTCAATTGCAGGAGTCGACCCTTCGCGCACATCGCATGAAAAAAATAATTATATCTTCGAGAATAAGAAACAAAATTCGTCAATAAGTTTTGATCCAGTAGTTACTGAACAAAATTTACAGATGTCTACGATGATCGGATCTGAAAATAAGGTGCAGGTCCACACAGAAATATCTGATAAACCTACCGTGTTAACACCATGTAAAGTCTCTGAAAATTTTAAAGATTCTGTTTCCGTTGTTTCAGCAGATTTGCAGTTGCCTCCAACTAAGCCTCCTGATGCAATACGATCGATATCCGTTCCACATGCTTTGAGACAAGTAACTCAGACACCAGCGCGATCAATTTCGTTTCCCTCGAGATCTAAATATTTATCTCCCACAAGTGGAGAACAGAGATCGATATTTGAATCCTGTTTAAATTTACCAGTGATTGAAAGTGTTCCGAGAAGTAACAAATCGTCTGCACTGGAAAACCTGCAAAAATTAGAGGCTGACATCATAAACACAAGTATTGATTTAAGCAAACAATTATATCCTGAATTTATTCACAATCATTTATCAGTCAGTCAACCTTCCCTACTTAAACTTACGTCTTCTTCACCCATTTTTACAGGCTTAAAATCTGATGACAAAATAAGTGATGTAACACAATTAAGCAATTATAAAATACTGATGTCGCCAACTTCCAGTCTTGACCGTGTGGCTTCATCAAATATAAAGATATCTTCATTAATTGTTAGTTCTCAAAACAATGCGAATGATCCCTATGCAAATTTATCAACGGTAACACGTTCAACTTCCAACTCACCACTGTCTTTTTATCAAAGCAATACAAGTGATGATTCTTTTAATAATTTGCTTCAAAATTCAGTTTCGTCGTCATCAATAAACACTGATTACGAAGTTGGTAAAAATACTCGTGTTTTCAGCGATAATCCTTCAAATTCTTATCTTTTTGTTAACAAAACTTTTTCTTCTGATAAGATTAGTCAAGCTTCGTTGCAAAGCAGCAATTCTATTGAGGAAGTTCCGCCTATTCCAAGTTCACATCCGCCGCTTTTACTTCCTCATGACACTGTTAATAGTGACACAACTGACTACATTCATATACCAGACGAAGCTATCCTGAATTTCTCGATTAGTACAAAGCCAGAAAGACTGAATACTATTGCAGCAAATCAGACTGATCAGGGAAAAGATATAAATTATATGGTTTCTAATTCGCCGGATTATTTAAATAAAGATTTTAGCCAAAATGTAGAAAAACCAGCACAAATTTTTAGTTTAGATAATTACTCAGTAAATGAGAATTTTGTACCATTGAAGGATTATACTACATCAACGTCGAAATCATTTGTAAATTTAGAAAGCCCAGAATATAGTTGCCGCTTGAGGTTACCAGATTCAAGTCCCTTACGATTAGAAACATTAGAAGAAATGCCTAATTATGCAACTATTCGATCAGATATTAACTTAACAGCAATTGTTTCTAAAGGGCCTTTTAACAGAATTGTTACTACAAAATCTGATTTTTTGAAAAGTCAATCTGCTTCAATTAGGCCAACAACACTGACGACAGATAAGATACAAAACATCACATTATCAAAGTATTCTTTAGAATCTCCAATGAAATCGTATTCTGCACTCGAAACCAAGTTGCAATCATCTTCGAATGATGATCAACACGATCTCTGCCCAAACTGTCGTTCTGTGAAAACGAAAACAAATTCTAATTATAATGGTTCGTTAAATACTGAGTTTAATATTAAATTACACGATTCTATTGATGATAGTGAAAATCAAGCAAAAAATCAAAACGCCATTACAATGAAAAATCATTATCTTGACAATTTGCCAACTAGGGAAAAGTTTGAGAATCGGGTCACGACTGTAGCATCGGATAAACGTTCAAAGACCATTCCATTGAGCATGGAAAGTGATAAAATAATGGAATATGCCAAAATCAACACGAATTCAAAAGACAACGACGCACCCGCTGAAAGACGAAACAATAGCATTACGGAGATATTTGAGCACGGTGAAACAGCAGTTAATGCGTTTCGTCAGAAGATTTCCTTGTTCGAAGAAAAGTTTAAAACTGTAAGTTCTCAGTTTGAAAGTTGTTAAACTGCCATCGATTTATATATGCGTCTGTAATTAAGATATCGATAGCTAGGATCTACTGTTATTACAGTTTTATTACTACAATATATTACTATAGATAGAGCTAATACATTGCAGCTTCTACTTTACTACTGTTTTTTGCAGGCTTTGTTTACTGTTTCGTTTTTTAAATTTATATATCTCTATATGTGGTTGTCAACTACGTTATTATAATTACATTACTTATTATTGTATTACTGTTAAGTGTATATTGTTTTTACACTTCTAATTTTAAGTCAACAGTTAATTTTGAATGGTTCGAATTATTGCGGGTTTAATTTTTTAGACGAATATATAGAATATCTAGATGAATATATTTGCATCCGGCGTATATACTATATAGCTTTATACTTCTTATTTGCAGGTATACAGTGACAGAGTCTCTGGATCTAGCTTCACCGAGAAAAATATTATTGACAGACAATCAAGTATTTTAAATAAATTTCCTATCAAAAAATCTCAGCAGGTTTGAAACTCTCGTTTCTAAAAGATAAAACTATAATATTACTTTGGCTTTCTATATAAACTTAGATATTACCTGAACGTAATATCTAAGTTTATATGGTTGATATTACGTTCACGTTTCGCGTTTCACTTGATTGTAACGACTATTCTTGAAAATGTTTCAATTTTCATTAGATACACAAAAATATCCCGCTTGATTTCTTTAAAAGATAAAATTTCAAAAAAAATTGTAACACTCGAGCACTTTTTCTAGTATATACATCTTTTAGTCAAATTTAATAAGACTGTATATTAATAAAGATTAATACAATGTTAAGTAAGTGCACTAATTCGTTCAATTTTTGTAGAAAATTGACGATGCTAAAGTTTCACAGTCAGCATCGCCTGTAAAACTCACAGAAACTTTTTCTTCAAATAAACCTCAATTAGATATAAAAACTACATCAGAAAGCTCTGCCACTGTACAAGCAACCGATCATTCAACTCTGGGCGAAAATGTGTCAGTTCAAAATATCAAAAAACTATTTCAACAGCCAATAATATCGAATAAAAAATATCAGAGACTAGTTGACGAAAGTGAGGTATCGCATTTAACGGACCATAAAATGCCACAGGAAAATAATTCTGTGAAATTAAAAGTAAAAAGTTTAGAGTTATCCGCCATTGATTCACAGAAGCAACAAAACTTCGAGTCTAGTGATATTATTGACCAAAATAGTATTTTAAAAAGTAACGAAATTCCATCAAATATAGCGGTAAGTATTTGGCTAACTGATAATTAAAATTTTCATACTCTTTTTCTAGTTATATCGCCCTAATACTACAAGTTTATAAGTTGACTAAGTTTGTTTAAATAGCACAACTATTGCCAATACCATCGTTAAGCTTAACTATAGTTCTTCTAAAATTGTATTTAAATATTTAAAAAAATTTCTACTGTCAAATCCTTAATTAATGTTTTTTTTGTCATAATTTCAGAAATATCCAAGTCTAAAATTTACTAATAAGACCGATCCTTCTAGTAACGCATCTGACACCATTGAAGTAACAGTCAGTAAGCTTCCATACGAGACAAACAATAAGAATATAATCGATAACATTCCAATTGATAAGATTACAGTCAATGCAGTTAACTCAGACAAGCATGTCTCATCAAAAGAAAACGATCGCTCTGACAATCCGAATGTTGAAAACGAGAATCTTGCAGAATTAAAATATCTACTTACTGATCTACAGAACAGAATCTCTCACGCTGAAGAAAGTGCTCAGATCAGCAATGATTCTAAACAGCATTCTCCAGAACGTCAATCAGATAATAATTTATTAAATAAAATCGATAAGAATGATAAAGAAATTCAATTGGAGAGTGAGGAGAATAAAGCCAGTTCAAAGAATGAAAATGAAAATGATGACAAAAGTAACATGGTTGAGGTATAAACGGCTAGATTTGTTTTTTGCTTAAATTTATTGATTTTTAGTGTACTGTGTTGTGTGTAATAGTTATTACAAATTTACTTGAAATGCGCCTCTAACTCAAAATATATCAATTCATGTACTTACAGTATATCCATGGTATATAAATATAAACTATTAATCATTATAATTTTTTCTTACAGCAGAATTTTATTCATGAAAATCGTGTATCATCTGATTATATTCAACGGTCAGTTTCTAAAGTCAATAATTTAAATGAGATCTTAGAAACCAAGAAAGACAATGAAATAACGTCTCTTTCATTAGACCATAACGCTCAGAAACCGATTTCAGATCCAGCAAAGTCTCTAGATGATAATTCTTTTTTAAGCAAGAATGTTGAAAATGAGAAGCTTTTCAAGTTGGAAAAACTAATACTTGATTTGGAGGATAAAATCAATCAGACTGAAGTGATAAAGCGAGAAAAAGAACTGATTGAAACAAGGCTGCAGGCTCTCGAACAAAAAATGGAAAAGAACTTAAATAAAGCTGACATTGATGTTTCATTGCAAGATTTGGAGATAAAATCGACAACGCCTGATCGTGATGATAAGAAGGAAATCAGTTCCAATGATGAAACATCTAGAGATTATAGCAACCTAATGATCAAGGTCAGGAATCTAATTTATATTATTTTAGATTCGTATTGTTGATAATTCATAATTATTCATTATCTTTTACTTTTTATTCATAATTATTTTTATACTTTGTCACATATTTGTAATAAATACCCAAATAAACACACAGCTAACGTTGTCATTTACAAAGTTGTCTATAATAAATAGTGCTATGTTACAACAATAAAATGTTACAATAATTAAAATGATTTTTTTTATATATATTCAATATTCGTATGTGCGATGCATAACATTACAATTTTTGTTGTGTTTCTACAGTACATGGATCTTGCAAATTTAGCTATAAAGATTCAAACCGCAGTTGCACCACTAAGGGCACGAATTGCAAGATTAAGTAGAAATTGTCAAACAAAGGTTAGCTATTGATTCATTGAAAATATTTGAAAGACAAAGATTCAAAAGACATAGATAAGGGCTATCATTTTTAATGGTAACTACTGATTTAAAATGCTTTCCATTAGAGTTCTGGTGAAATAAATACTTAAATTGTTGTTGACACAACTAATTTTGAAATTTTCTGTGCTTCAGCTTATTCAATTCATTATAATTTGTTTAATATTAAGTTTTATTTGTTTCAGAACGAGTTGATTATAAAATTAACCGATAACTTAGGTAAACATGAAGAAATCAACTCCGAAATGAAGTCAACAGTTGCTAAAGAAGTCAATGATTTAGCGTCAATGCAACATGCTCAACCAATTTCATCCCTGACAATATCCAGCCTAAATGAACTGAAGGTTTGTTTGTAAACTAGTTACTAGATTTATTACAGAATAAATGTAACAAAAGTCAATTATTTCAGCTGCTATAAATTGATCAATATCGTTAATTTTTCAAATGTAAACAAATTGCATTGTTATGCATGTATTATTTTATAACGTTTGCATTTGTATTATTTGTTTTTTACTGTATAACTTAAATAGGCATACTTCGATATATAGCGTAATATAGGTAACATTTCTCAATATTTTTGGTAACTAAATATTAATATGGTATTTTTTCAGCATCAAGTAGCAAAGACAGTACAACCAGAGTTGTCGCAAATTAATGGTCTAGCTTCAAATATATATTCCACGACTGCATCCAAAATATGGCATAGTTCTCTTGATTTAAATCCTCTAGGCTTAAATGAAATTAACTTTGTTAGTAGGAAAGTTTTAGCAAATAAAAAGTGCCACTGTGGGTCTAGCATTCACGATTCTATCTGCCCCATAACTAATCCACTAAAAGAAAAATTAACTAGAACCTCCGGTATACATCAGTCTGATATTATTAAATTAAAATCATTACTTCACCAAAATGATTCCCATAATTCGTCACATTTGAAGGATTTAATAGATAAGCAAATTAATTTGCAGACTGTTTCAAAAAGAACAACATCGACACTGACTCAAACCTTTCCTTTAGAAATTTCCCAATACAATAATCATCAAACTGTTGAATATAGCAAACAGCTGAATTTATCTTCCGCATCAAAATTAGAATTTCTTCTAGGAAATTCAAAGAATCTTGAGTCAAGTTTTGAGGCATTTAATAAGAAAGAATTAAAGGAAAGTAAGCCTATATCCACGGTCAATTTAGGTATACAAACAGAAAGCCCGTTGGAGGTATTGGGATTCAAAACTCAAGATAAGCAGATTCCTAACAATACTTTCATTGCAAGTGATATTTCAACAAGTCCAGTGGTTAACACGGTTGATACATATATTGCATTTGGTGATGGTCTATTATTTTCTAACACTCGACAACTAAAACAAATTAATGAAACTGATTCTCCTAAGATGCAAGCTGATGTTGTACCTTTATCAATGAATCAACGTAAAGAGCAAGTAAAAGATACAACAGATATTATGAGCTCGGCTTCCGGTTAGTTTTATACTTTCTTAGTAGAGTTATTGTCTAATTTTGAAAGTAATGAAATAAAAAGAAATTTTCTACAAGTAAGCAACTTTAGTCAAAAAACATTTCTAGAGCATTAAGATAAATTATAACGTATAGATTATCTGAATTATATATGCTACCAATTATATAAATTATGAATCCGAAAATTGGCCTCTTAAAATAATTGAACACTCAATTTTAAAATATATGTTGTTAAATTATAAAGTTTTCAGTGATATTAACAGGTCGACCTGATGCTCCCACTCGCCTTTGTGTTGAAGTGTTGACAACTGAAGAAGGTTCTTGCACAGTTCTAGTCAGTTGGTCACCACCAAATATGACCAGTTCATCATATAGCAATGGTGCCCTTGTAGCTGGTTATAAGGTATACTCTATAATCTATTTTGTGTGTGACAAGAAATGTAGCTTGATTTGGTGAATTTAATTAATAATAACAATTCAAGACCGTGCAGCTTGGTGTTTTATAAAGGATCTGGTGATGATCAACTTTACTGTTAATTGAACTTTGATGTTAATTTTTCATGAATTAATGCTTTACATGAAAGATTGATAAGAAAATGTTTATGTATTGTTATATTTTATTGTGTCAGTTATTTGTGAGTGGTCGCCCAGTTCAGTTTGTTAGTGGTGCGCATGTGACTAGAGTGATAATTAAACGTGTTCAACAAAAACAACAAAAGTATATCATATATACTGTCTCTGAAAATGGACAAATGTCAGATTCTCAAGAAATGACTGTTGATCATGCAAATAAATAAAATAATGTTACCTCTTACAAGTAATAGAGTTGCTAGAAATAGTAAAAAACTCTTTCATCCGTTATGGCTTTATAATTTGTTATTGATTTTAATAGTATTAACATTAAAATAAAATCTTTAGCTAGATATGTTGTGATGTGTTTATTGCATAAGATATTTCTGATCAAAGACGTTTTCCGATAATTAACTTAAAAAACGGATTAGCTACTAATATTAAGATGAAATATATAAATTAGCGTGTAAAGATAATTTTTAATTAGATATGCAATACGTTTCTTGATGTTATTAGTAGCCTACTAGTCAACTTGAGTAATTGATTTAGTCAATTTATGATGACTGCACTGAATAAAACTTAAATATTATGATAAAATTAACATTCTGTCTTTAAATAATAACACTTATTAGAATGCAACCGAGATTTTTTGCAAATCATACTTTGTAAACAGTGAATAACGAAAATGTATTCGTATTTGTTTTCGAAATTTTATTATAGCTTGATGCTGTTTAGACGTATATAATTACAAAATTGTAAAACATTGCGATAAATTTAGTCACATTTAAAATGAGCGATTATCAATATCCTAAACATAGGGCAAAAGCGTTGGCGGACAAGTTTGTAGAATAAATCTTGCGGCTTCTCTTCTATAAGCAAATCAACTGAAATAGCAACTTGGAATTATTATCATAATTGTCGCATAGGTTTTCTTGATAGAAACCATATATTTGACGTTATTTAAATATAGTCAAATATGCAGTAAGTACTGTAGATGAAGCTAACATCGATTGCTGGTTGAGTGCTGAGTGTTCGAGACGATTGACCCCAGACGATCAGCGACTGGACTACTAGACCTGTAGGCTTATAAAACGTTCATTGTTAGATAAGGATGGTCTCTATTAGTTCGTGTAGGCTGCGAAATCAAAAACGTCAGACTTAGTTGCTTTGCTTTATTGCTTAGTTGCTTTATTAAAATTCTATGAAAATTAATGCTACATAGTTTTAAATTTCTCTTATTTCAGTTTAATTACAAATATCGAAGAAGATAACTTTGTAGCTATACGCTAAGGCATACAGTTTAATCAAAAGTTAATCTCTGCGCTCGTTGTTCGTAAAGTCGTAATTATAGAAAAGTAACCGCTACTATTAGTAATCTGTAACTATTTAATTTAATGTGATAGTAAAAAGCTATCACATTAAATCCGAATGTTTTAAAAATAATCACTTTAAAATTAACTGAATTTTAAAGCGAAATAATTGTAGCTATTTTAAACAAATGCTAAACTTATCTTGTGATGCATTCATATATATTAAAATCTTCCCCTTTCAAGTTCTATAGTTTCATTTTTTTTATAAAAGATTCGAATAAGTTTAATAAATATAACTCAGAATCAGTAGCATAGCCTACTTACTCTATTTGTAGTAACTTGTTTTAGAATAAATTTCTTTGTTAGCTGGTATTTGAAATAATTATAGTATCCGATTCTGTTAATTAAGCACTAAGAGGCTGTGGCCGCTGCGGTGCGCGCTATTAGTATGATGACGTATTCTGTGACGCAAACAACTTGTAGTAAGGTTCTCTGGATGATTCTACTCTTAGTAGTAAAAAGCCATGGAGAACAGTCACACTCCAAGTAAGTTTTCGTTTTGACTTATTGTAGGCCTATGCTTTCAATGAAATTGACAACTAAAAATAATTATTTGTTATATTATATACAAGCAGTGAAAAAATATTAAAACATAGCAAATTCAAATTTACATAAGATTTTGTAATCCTTGCTTTTACTGATGCAAATTGATTAAAATACTCAAAATTCTATCAAAAATTACAAGATTAAGAAAAAATGTCGTTAGTCACTTTTATGCTGCGAGTTTATGTTGTATGTCGTATGTTTCGAAATAGGAGTAGACCTATATATGGCCTTATCTAAGAACTTCCGATCCCTCTGGGTAAATTTGAACTTGGTGGGGGGGGGGTCAAAAGTCGACCTCCCCGGGGTATTTTAGAAAATATAAGTGAGGGGGTCAAGTAGTAGAAGTGGGGCGTTCAACGCCTCCCCCCCCCAACACCTCCCCACCCGGAAATTCCAACACTGACCTAATCTGCAACTTGTAGGCCATGTGAAGAGTTTGCCTAATATAACGTTTATAAATAAAAAACTTGTACATCAAGTTACATCACGCGGCTATACTATAGCTTTTGCTAACAGGTTTAGCAGTCATTAGCTTAGCGTAATAATTTAATTGGCTGGTTGTACGTATGTTGCTCAACTGTACGCGCTAACGCCTGAGAGACACTCGGCCTCTTTCGCCGCCCGTTAATGAAATTGGATCACTGAGCGAAGAGAGATATAAAAAAGTTATTTGTCAAAAAACATAGGCCAGATAAATTATCTAATATAACAGACAAAAAGTATTCAAATGAGAGATTGCAGAATTATGGAAAGAAATTAGACATCAAACATAAAACGTTACTTATATTTTGCAACATTGGTAATGTGGTATCAACTTTTGGTGCCCCCACGGCGCCCACAGAGACCGGCGCCCGGGGCGGCCGCCCCCTCTCGCTACGCCACTGGTTCCCAACTTTTCTGACGCTGTGACCCCTTGATAACATTTGCTAAGTTGTGGCGACCCCAATGAATTTTTTTTAACTTGTGGCGACCCCAGCACAACAATTTGTTGTATTTTTTGTTAAATATTTTAAAAAATGAATTTGCAAATAAAGAAAATGTTTAACTTTACATTTTAAGTGTGCATCGCGCAATGTACATTGCATGTACTTTGCACAAAAACACGTTTTTTATTTTTAAAATGTATTCTCAGGTCTCAGGCGACCCCTGGCAAATTATCAGGCGACCCAAGTTGGGGTCGCGACTCACAGGTTGGGAACCGCTGCCTTAAGTATTAGAAGTACGGTATTTGCTTATCTCTCCATCTTAAAGTGGTGGCTCCATACTTTTATCTCAAGGCGATCGCAGTGTATACTGTATATTAAAAAAACTTTGTTAAAAATCAATATTGTACATCACTGATAATAATGCCCTGTGTATACCTTTGTGATAATAATTTACTCAAAAAGCATAAAATCAGTCGTGCTATCTCGTTTTGATTATTTATATTATAACAATGAATCAATGATTAAGCTTATTAATACTTTATCAATAATTCTTAATTATTAATTACTGTTATTGTTGCTCTGTTAGAATTTCTCGACACCATGCAACAAGCGATCAAATCAAATATTGTCAGATACGTCACTGTCAGCCGTATGTTCTAGTCTCAACATTCATGTATTCACGATGTCTTCTGTACAGTTGTATACGACAGAGAGTTGGCTTCGTTCGACAAAAACTGAACACAATTCACGATCAGCAGAAGATAATCAATGAAAATCAATCGATTCCTTTTATACCAAACGCTAAAAAGTTCATGAAACGCGAAAAAGATGATTTAAAATCAGCAGATGAAGTTACTGCAATTGAGAATGTTTCAAAATTATTGCAATCCTTCGCAGAGAAAAGAGTAGACAGTTATTTATCGTTAAAACACTGGCAAGAAACCAATAATTTGAATGGAAATAAATTACTACAGCTTTTAAATCTGCAGAACATTCTGAAGAATTTCGTTTACCAATTGAAGCCAGTTAAAGATGACTCAATGAATAATTTTCAAGGAAGTCAAATTTCGAACAATAAACAAATGCAAAATAAACCTTTGATGCATGCAAATGGTTTAATAAAGTCTGAAAAAGAGCCTCAACTTCAAAATGTTGAGATTATAATGGATAATGATGAAGATAATCATAATATGCAAAGTAAGACCGATTTCGCTATTGAATCAGAAAACATGAGAAAAATTATCGAACAAACTGTGAAAAACTTCAAAAAGAGTATTAGTAAAAAGCGCAGCAAGCGATCAGTGAATGAAAAGGATCTTCATGACATCCAATTAGGACTAGAATCTATAATACGGAACAACAACAATGACTTTATTCAACCTTTCTCTAACGCTTTTTCTCGTGTTTCAAGCATTTATAAACCACAATTGAGGTCTCATAGTAAGCGAATTGTGAAGTTTATCAGTGAAGATGTGAAGAATAAGAATAAAAGGCGAATGAATGATCTGTTAGCTCAATGCGCTCAGATCTCATGTTCACATCTCCACAATCAATCTGAATGGAGTAATTGCATTGAAAGAAACTGCTACATATAATCGCTAAGTACCAGCAATATGTTAATTAATAACTATCATAAATATGAGATTACAATCAGATTGAATGCCTACAAAATCTTAAACTATGATTCATCTCTTGACACATTAAAGATTTGTGAAAGAATTGTATTGTAAATTATAAATTATTTAATGCGAAAAGAGAGAAAGTCTGTAAGGGCTGAAAGTGTAAAGGTTTCACTACTAAACAAAACAAGACGGCTTTGTAAAGTCCATATTCTTTGTAGTGTTAACATTATCATAACGCTGTTTTATCTCCCCCCCCCCTCCCTCCCTCTCACTCACAATCGCTCATTATTTTACAAACAGAAACTAATGCCATAATACAAGTTCATACTAAATAGTAAATACAGATTTTATTATTAATTTTAGCATAAACTCTTATTATATATCAACTAGCATAACTATATAAATTTTATATTATATTATTAAACTCAAATTATAAAATAAAGGAAATTAAATTGCAGGCTTTGCGTAAGAGTACACCAGGAAATCAGATCAATATCATATAATGAGACAAAAATGTAATCTTGAAATGAAAGAAAAGAAAGCGATCTAATTATTTTTATTAAACAACAGTACCGAAATGATAGGTATTTAAAATGCATCGCGTCTTTTCAATTTTTTCTTATAAAAGGTCTCGCGTTATCAAGCCCCGCCCCTTTCCCCTGTAATTAAAATAGACCTCAGACGCTTCGGCTAGGTTTAGGATTAGCCGAGGAGTTAAAACGAATTAGTTTGATATAATGCGTTTATAAAATTGAAACGAGATGCTCGTGAAAATTCAATCGGTGCGAAAAATTAAAATTATACATGTACAGTATACGCAAACTAGTATAATGAAGTATAATATTAATCAACTGGCTGGAATTTTAACTTCTATTATGTAATAAAATAAATAAAACAATTATTAACTATTATAGTAGCTAAACGGTACCAAAAAGATCAGATAATCTGTTCTAATTTTTCCATAAATGTTTTGTCAAAAATTAAATAATTTTAATGTTTTTTGCGACAAACAATAATTAGACTACAAAGTTATTATATTCAAGTGCGTTCAATTTCTATAAGTAAATACATTTATCTCATTATTAATTTGCTCGTTAAAGTCTCATCGGAATAAAAAGGCTAATAATTGACAGATAATGAATCAATTAATAATAGCAATTTAATGAAAACAACAAAAATCGATGATGATATCCGTGTTGTGAACTATGCATACAAAATGTAACGACTGATTGCTCGACTTCAATTTCATTCCACTAATGCTCTTCCACTGGGATTATCGCGGCAAGCGTAACTTTAATTGAAACATAATCCGGAAGTAAATTTATTCGTTAATTTTACGCTAAAAATTGACAATAACTATTTCTAAAGTTTCTGCAAATAAACAGAAATTAAGTCATGATATTCATTACATTGTATCTGATCGATCTACCGCTAAGTTATGCAAGACAAGTCTGATGTCATCCTATCATTGTCATGCGAGATTTATCCGCTGATATCTGGCAGACCGGCTTTCTGTCGACATTTATGGATCAACATACGCAGAGTGAACTGCTTTCTGGATAATTCACGCACTTGCTGTGAAATAAAAAACGAAAAAAAACAGCAGAATAAAAATACTCAAATAACGGAAGAAAAAAAGTTAAATCTTGATCATTCAAACAAAATAAGAAGAGTTACATTTAAGTTCAAGTTACGCATAAAGTTTTAGAATACAATTAGTGTAATAAATATACTGTAGAATGAATATTATTATATTATTATTTTTTACTTCTATTTTTTTTTGCTTCTGTCATATGCATAAACTTTTCATTCTGTGCGCAAAACTTTAGTACTACACACAGAATAAACTACTAATTTCAAACTGTAAAAAGTCATCAATACAAAATATCTACTTAAAGTTCAAAAGAAGCCAATAACAAAATAAAATAAAGGACTACCTTCAGGAAGACCTCTAGTTCTATAACACCTTTGCGTAGAGCTTCACCCATGTAATAAATAGCGTCTTCTGTCGCTTGCTCCTCAGCAAATGCATTCAACAACCTCAAATTTACAAGAAAATATAATATTTACATTTAATTCATCAGAAATAATGCCAACATAAGAGTGTACATAAGATAATCTAAAATCTACGTAGCATAATGTTACACCTGATGAAACAAGAACTGTATTAAGCAGTAGAATTAAACAGCTCAAATGTTAGTATAAATATTAGAAAATCTCAAAAAAATTTCAATATGCCTCAACTGAAATGTGATTGTACATTACAAACTAAGTGAGCAGAAATTAATTCACCATAAAATTAAAAAATAACCGACTTTAAAATCAAATAAAAATAAAAAGCATCGTACTGTTTGTAGAGTGGAGCAGTTGGTTGCACAGCATCATCAATGGACAATTCTTCCTTGTTCTCCATCTTACTTAACGCTTCCTTCATCTCAGAATCCTTCTCCTGAAGTAATCTGATATTGCGTTCTACGTCGTTCTAAACACGATTCGATAAAATTTCAAAACATTTACGAACATGCATACTTTATAGAACTGGCCTGAAACAATACATTATACTGAAAGAAAACGTACATTTCTGGAATGCATTTAAATATAGAGTATATTCATTTTACTACAACTGCTACAAATCTAAACCTGCTCTCTCTCTAGTTTCAATAACATATCATCAAGCTTTTGACGTCCCTTGTGTAGATCTTCCTGAGTCTTCTTCATTGTCTCCATTTCAGCCTAAATTGATATAAGATCATTTGATATAAAACGCTAATCAGATATAAAATTACAATTCAGAATCAAAGTTCTCTCAATTTTAAATAACAAATGTTCAAACAATGATATAAATATTGCTTAATTGTCAAATAAAAACTTTTGCTAAGTGGAGCAGCAAGTTACTGAGAAACTGCCTGCTGTACTATACACAAACATGAAACGTCAAAATAATCGCTGATAAATTAAAGCGCCTGGCCAAATGGCACAGCAAGTTACAACTCTCTGCCACTATTTAATCAAATCTAAAACTTCTTGATTCACAGTGATCAATTAGCAAAAAACTGCAACCCTGCCTAAAGTTCTTGATTACCTACCTGCGACTGAGCAACGGTCTCTCTCAATCTCCTTCTCATCTTGTCCTCTACAGCTGACAACAAACTCAGTCTGATCTGTTCATCACTCAATGCCTGACTGTTCTGTGAGGCTGCAACTGCCACTGCGGGGGGGTACGGGGTCTGGCCCTGGTAGGGGGTGTAGGGCTGGGAGGGGTACCCAGTGTAGGGGGGTC
>JAQIXG010000540.1:0-30934 GCA_034700105.1 Oconnorella tubifera
TTAATATAATTTAAATTTTAGAGAAAATAATACTTTTTATTGTAGCCTACTGTTGTACAATCTAAGTTATTAATTTGTAAAAATATAGTTTTGTTTATATAAAATAATTATACATTGTATAACTATGACAACGCTGTTTACAAAACGACTGAAGTAAAATTAAGAAGAATAAAATTTAATGAAGATGCTAAAAGTAACGTTAAATTAAAACATTTTATACGAAAGGTTGTTGTTTAAGTTACGTTGACCGAAACCGGAACATTTTACCAAAACCGGGACATTTATAGGGTTTCTGCCGACATTTTCCGGCAGCCGGGACAAGTTCTTTAAAATCGGGACTGTCCCGGGAAAACCGGGACGTCTGGTCAGCCTAGGCTACAGTAAATATTTGCTTTTATTTCTTTGCAGGTTAGGTGTGTACTCATAATGTCAACTACAAAGATATGAACGGCTGAGTCAACAGTGAAAGTCATCCCAAGACTTCCCATAGATGAAGTTTAGTACATAGTTAATAATTAAAACAATCAGAATATATAAAACAAGAGACTAGAAATCAAGAGAAAATAGAATAAATAAAAAGGCCAAACCTGCGATAGAAGTGAAATCGTTCAGTGAAGAGCATAAAGTGAGTTTTACCATCAAAGAACATGGAACGAGAACGAGAGATCTTTTTATCCGGTGTATATCTGATACGTATAAATATAATATACTTTATTATTCTAATTAAAAAAATCTTGTTTTTGCAACAAACAGAAAGTTTTTCTATAATCTTATTACATAAGACCTTTAGTATAACTTATATAATGTTATACTTTCACATTTATTGTAAAGACTTAATAAAAGCAACTGATCTTGTGAAATAAATTTAATCTAATATTACAAATATTTTATATTCGTACAGAATCTGTATGCATTCTGTTATCTGATACAAGTAAAACATTATATTCAAATCACTAAAATAAAACAGAGAATTCTAGTAATTAGCTTGCAGTTCAAAATTTAATATCTCAAACTCAGTTTTCTCATTTATGAATAACTAAAATGCTATAATATTAAGAGATTCACAGAATAACACTTACTCGCAAAGCTCAACAAAAGCGGTTTCTTGTTTCTTGAAGAAATTCCGAAGTCGCACAAAATCAAAGTAGGAAGAAATAAAAATGAGCGTCTGAGACATGAGCTCTTGTGTGTATTGGGGCAAAATCTACAAGTGTGAAATGTTTACTTTAAAGTATACGACTGACTGCATGCTGTTATATTCCATTCTAGCAGTGCTTATTCATGTTGTCAGTAAGGAGTGCATTACTGAATGAATTATCAACTATCATTACAAGGTGCTTATCAACATTATGCATCAATATTTTTTTTTTAAATGTACACAAATGAAGTTATATCATCTTCTAGCACTCTATTCTACAAACTCTTATTAAAGTTATCAGTAAAGTTATCAGTGTGCATTACTATGTAAATGAATTACCAACTATTATTACCAGGTGCTTATCAACATAATTCACTAATATTTAGCTTGCTTCTTTAAGCAATATCAGCACAAAAAAGCTGTTAACTGGAATTTATTGTTTATTTCAGTAACAGACAATGAATCTAATTATTTAACATCAATATTTATTCAACAAAAAACAAATTCAAAGATAATCTTGTCAAAAAAGTACAGAAATGAGAAACGGCTGCTGCCTAGAGAATAGTTTGATAGGATTCATATATTAGTCTAGTCAGAAAAAAGTACAGACCTTGTTGATAAAGAAATCAAATCTAGCATCAGGAGCATTCAGTTGACTGACTACAGGAATACGATAAAATTTCTACAGAGAAATATAACAATTTAAAGTAAAATAACTTGTAAACATTTCAAAAAGTAACTTTAACCGCAGTGAAAGACATTTTAATCTATTTTTGGAGTAAGAATGAAGTAACTCCGCATTGGTAAAAGAAAATCTATGAAATAGATCGTGGCAACAATGATTTACAGTACACTCGATGTCACTCATGCATTGTGATAAAAGCAACGGAATAATATACAAACAATTAAATCCTAGAGAAATAAAATATACAGACTTGTGACAGGGAAGTTATAATATGACAAATAGTTCCCTCTGTTGACGCTTTCTGAATGAGAACTTTACCGTTATAATGTAAAACTAACGTAAAGGAATAATACATAGCTTCAAAGTTAAAATGCTAGTTATAATAACTTTCAATGTCATTTAGATAAATTATAACTAATATTAAAAAAGGATATTGAAGCAGTGCTGATTGAAAATTGAATTTATTTCAGCTGTGCATATTCCACTGAAAATTAGAGTTTGCCTGTAGAGCTTTGACCTGTCCAATATATACAAAAATACACAATTTTATAACATGGTTTTTGCATTGTCCGTTAAACACTACATCAATAACTTAACTGTAAAGATGCCCTGTTTTGAAAGGTTACCTAATCAGTGAAATCAACCAATATAAGACAATAGTGTAAAACACGAAAAACTTAAAGTTCAAGAAATTCAAACTTTATTTTAAAAAAATGACACAGAGTAATAAAAACTTTGTGCAGAAAGAATAAAATATTTGACAGTATAGAGAAATCTGTAATATATAAACCCATTCATTTAAGAAAAATATAAGTTATACCAACAAAGTATTTGCTAAGAATTTTACACTTTGATACGCTTTCCTGGTAAGATTCAAACGTTATAGAACTTTATAATCCAAGCAAAACAAAATGAATGCTTAAGGAGAGTAAAATAAATTTACAATAAAATGAAGATGATATTTTGAGATTAATATTTACACACCAGCCATTGATGCACCACATGCGCACGCGTGAAAAGTCGACATCATGCGACTCTTTAGGCTGACGATGCAAATAACTCATCAGATGCTGTCAGCGAAAGATTATAAACATTCTTATCAAGTTTTCAATAATACAGTTATTAAATTATTAATATTGAAATAGAGAAAAAATCAAACTTAATATAAAAAGATGGAAGAACTAGCAGAATATATAAGATTATCCGAATGTATAACCAGTTAGTAGCTACTTAATACATTCACATCACTTATGTGAATAATTTAAAATGCATATTGACTAGTTCAGTAAGTTAATAATTTATTATTAAAACATTTAAATAAATATAAAAAAGGGAACAATTAATCTATAAAAAAAATGGAATTCTTAATTTATGCATGCTTGTATAATTTATGCATGCTTGTATAATTTATGCATGCTTGCATAATTTATGCATGCTTGTATAATTTATGCATGCTTGTACAATTTATGCATGCTTGTATAATTTATGCATGCTTGTATAATTTTATAACTACAAGTGATATATTTATCATCATAAATAAAGAATTGAGTAAAACTAACTAAAACATGATCCCAGTTTTGCATTAGGAACAAGTCAGCTTGGTCCATGATGATCATCTCGATGGAAGATAAAAAGTCATAATCTTGATCTCGCTCTCTGTTAACACACAATATTTATCATTAGTCTTTAATCATATACAATTCAAATTTCAATAAAATATATATTAATATCAAAAGTATGTAAAAAAATAAACAAAGTACAAAAAATAAAAGTCTATCAAAAGTATATAAAAGAATATAAATATAAAAATATAAAAGAGCTATATACTATTCTTTAAATGTTAATAATATTATATAATAATATTAATTATATTATATAATAATATTAATTATATTATAATAAAACATCTCAGAGACATACACTATATAGAATTTCACAAATTTATAAAGAAAGCAATATACCCCTCAGCCCCAATGATAGTCCTGAGACCCAGCGGTGATGCAATGATGATATCAGATGAGTAGAACTCAGTGTAGAGCTTTAAGCTTTTCTTTGCAACAGCAAGACCAATACGAAAATGATCGTCTGTGTTACCATTGAATGTTGACTCAAAGTCGGCTGAAGAAACAATATTCCATTTGTAACATGAAGATTTTTGATGTAAAATCAGTTCAAGTAAAAGATTTCATTGAATGGAAACATTTTAGAAGTATTTTTTGATGTCCATGGCAAAAATTTAACAGATCAGGAAATTAACTCAAAACACAACTAGTAAACATAGTCTTGATATTATTAAATTTATACACACACGCAAGTAGTTATTGATGAAATGATAAATGATATAAATTAATAAACAACATTTAATTATGATAAGAATTAAATGTAATATGGCTATTTTTATATAAATGATCAACTAACCAGGTTTAAGTCCTTTAGCAACTTCTACATCATCTTCTTCACTAAACTCTTTTAGAAACCTCATTCTGTTTGTCAAAAAACCCTGAAAATTAAAAAGTTGCGAAATAAATAATTTCACTGAAGAAATAAAATGGAATTTAAAAGATACACTTGCATTAATAGATTATATTAAAACAGATCTGTATAGGGATTACAACCCATATTAGACCTACAGGTTTAATATCTAATAACTAAATAATAATAATAATAATAGATATAAACTTATAATTGTAACCCAACCTCCCAACCCAACATTCTAGTGCCCTATACATGTGAGTCGTCTCAATTAATTAACAATAAACAATTATTAAGTAACTATAATAAATAATAATTAATTTAACTTTATGACACACATGTAATAAATTAATTGGATTAATAAACAATAAGTTTAACATTTAAGAAATATACCGGTTCAGAGGTAAAGAGTTCGGATAAAATATTAATGACTCGTAATGCAGAATCTCTAAATGGTAGAACAATAAGAACTTTAGGTCGCGTTAAACCTTGATCATGATACTCACTGTAATGAAAGAAATTAATTTAAGCCTTTAAAGCACAGTTATAATTTATATTTGAAAGAAAATATCTATAAAAATACTAATTAAAAGAAACTATATAGATAATACTATGGAAATTGATAGAGAAATTATTGTAAAATTGATTTCAAACCTAAATGTAAAATGTTTAAGTTGAGGTGGATTTAAAATTCTGATGCAATATATTATATTCGGTATTACTTTATTACAATAAATAAGCTACAAATAATGTACGCTAACATTAGTGTTATGACTTTTTATGTCTATGATATATTTATTATTATAAAGTTCTGTTTAAATAATTGTCAACAATTTGAGACTCAAAAGCCTATTTTCATGATATTACGATAGATCAAAAATTAACAAAAATATCTGTAAATTGTGCATCTGTTAAAAAGCTTCACCCTATCCTATTTCAATTTTTAAATACTGTAATTTAATTAATTATTATACGAATAATGCAGAAAGAAAATCAATCTCTAAACAAAATTCAGTAAAACTTACACAGTAGAGTTAGTTTGTGAAGTTTTGTTATTCAGTTTGTTACTATGCACCATCACACGACTTCTGGTTCTATGTAATAAAACAAACTGGCATTAATCATATTTCAACTTTGAGTTTAAACTAACATTTCAAGTTTACAACAATAATTTAACTAGCAATAACAAAAACTTATTTTAATATCAAAAATTAAACTAATCATTAATGAATAAAACTATATGCTTTATAATTATAAAACTGGGCGCTTTATAATTTAGCTTTATTTTCCGTGACACTATATACTTTAGAATTTTGCATTTAATCAATGTCTAAATACTAGTGTATAGTAAGATGCCATTTATTTTCACTAAATAATAATGCGTTGTATGTTTTTCATGCGGTCGATTGTAATGAGATTACTTGAGTATATGATTGAGAGCGTGCAGACAGTAGACAAGTCTCAGCTCTTCTCCATTCGATGCAGTTCTGTCTGGATAACAGAAATCCTAAACAAAAAACATTTAAAATAAATGTTATCCATTTCAAGCGTGATAATTTTTTTCACTTGTATAAAACTCACATTATCTGCATAGAAATTTTAATGTGTATTTCGATACATATATAATATAGACAGTCTTAAATCTTGATTAAAATTAATAAATAAGTACATATCAGAATTAAAACATAAAAGTACCTGTTAGAAATTACACATTTATAAGAACATATGAGTATACACATAAGTGTATTTTAACATTATGTAACGCATAAGTACATATTAGCAATTAGAATAACAACAATACCTGATAATTATTGATGACTTTGAATACACCGAGTTGAAGAGAAGTTAACGATTCTGCAATAAAACACAAATAAATATAACCTTTGTTGGAAAAATATTAAATTAATAAGTTTTATTTTCTCTATATTATTTCCTAGCTACACTTGATCTAAATAACAAAAAGTAAATCATTTAATTCAAATGCATTACCTTTTTGTTACATTGACAACAGAATTAAATATTTTTAAAATAATTAAATTAGTTAATTTAGTTTGCAAATGTAATGACTCAATGTAAATTAAATAATGACAGAAGCAGAAGAAATCAGAATATTTTAAAAGAAAATTACACCACAACTATACAAATGACTACCTGAACCTTGAGACGTTACGTTAGCAAACTTTTTGTTGACTTCAGTCACTCGATCACATAACACTTGCTTTACCTGCAAGTATAAATTTGATACTAATTGATAAAGTGGATAATAAAGAGATGCAGACATCATAAGGACCTAATGTAAGGCTGAAAGTTAAAAAAAAGAATTGTTTGTAATCTCATTTATATGCAGCAAGTTTTTATTTGTCTCATAGTTCTAATTCAAATGTCAGTCAAATCTTAAGGATACTAATTTGAATAAATATTCAACATTACACCCCACATAATAATTGCTTGTTCTTTTCTTCTGCTTCAATTAAATTATTGCAATTTGATTGCTACTGCTTCAAAAACTATTTATTTAAATTTCTATGCAGCTCAATTTCAGAAATTTAATTATGGTGAATGAATTACGAAATAACACAAGAGACATATTAGAATAAATAATTGTAACAATTTTATGCAACATTGGCAGGTCTTTGCCTTGCAAAGTATACTTTGGAATTAGAATTCAGGTAACAATTAAAAAACCTGTATTCAGCCACAATATAGTATATAACACAAAGTATATAAAGCCCAACTTGTGCCCTTATTAATTTCACAATGAAGATTAATCAGTTGTAATGAGAGTAAACTCACATGCAATTTTTTAAGATCCAGTTCTTTGATAGCTGAATTAATGCAAGAAGAAGTTATATTATCACCAGAAGGTAATGATAAAACAGCATCACCAATATGACTAAGCTATAATCAATAATACGTAAAAATCAAAGAGCAATAGTTAATGGAACTTTGTGAGCATTATATAAAAGTCGCAAAGTTTATATTGAAATATAACAAAAACAATTTAATAAATAGAAAAATTAAAACTTAAAAAAAAGAAAAAACACACAATACAATAAGCTATAACATAATATATAGGATCAATACAGGATACGCGATGCTCACTTTGATCGAGTCTTTTATCCAAACAGGTTTAGTGACAAGAAGCTGATCAGCAAGCGACTGATCTATGTCTCTTTCAAAGTGCTGAGTAAATGGATCTAAACAATATGAAAGATACTAACAAATAACTTTGTGTATTTAATAATAATAATAATAAGACCAATAATAATTACAAAATCCTTGTCTGTAAATCAAGAAATATCATTTTTCTCAGTAACTGTGCAGATGATAAATTAATTAAACTGATTACTACAATACTCTTATTCTGCTCTTTCCTGGGTGACATGGTTAGAGCGATAAACTGGAAAGTAAAGATCACAGATTTGAGTTATGCACTTAATACAGTATTTCATTAATTTGATGCATCTTTTAGAAAGTGGTTTAATCTAATGATATATATTTTCAATTACATTCACAAATGAAAATCTATGTATAGGTTGAGATTAATTTAACATATAAGAAAATGTTCTATTTAACACACCAGATTCTTTTAGAATGACTTTACTGGCACTAGCACCACCGTTAACATCATGAGTAACATCACCATCATTATCATCATTATCACTTTCTTCCTTGTTATCATTATAATCATCATCATCATCATCTGAGTCATCATCATCATCATCATCTGAGTCATTATTGCACACAGCCGGCTCTGAATCTGTACTCTTTCTAAGTTGACCTTCATCATTATTATCATCATCATCATCATCTTTTTCGTCATCAGATGATGATGATAATGATGAGAGATCATCATCAGATGTATGTGCTGATTGACTTGTATCTGACCGTAATTCATCTTCTGTAAGATTCTCTGGATCACCGTCTGAACAAGCTAAGAACAGATAAATTACATCTAAATAGAAACAATTATTAATATTTGACCAAAGAAAAACGTTACTCCCCTTACTTGGCAAATAGTTACAGTATTTAAATATTCACAAAATATATATAATAAATTTTACAGTAAAATTTTACAATAAAATAAACAATGTTAAATAGACTCTCATTAATAGGTACGAGAAAATGCCTAATTTAGCTGAATTATACGAAATAAAATTGATATTGTTTAATGTAATTCGACCAGAAATGTATAAGTGATCAAACAGATATCATGAAATGAGATTGAAAAGAATGAAGTTTAAAAGATAATTAAGTGAATACATACAAAGGTCAGCTTGAGGCAAAGAACTAATTAATTCCTTGTAAGGATTCTCCTCAATATCACTGTCTGATGATGCCTCATCATTAGAACTCGTATTCTAAAATACCAACAAATCAATATGCGTTATTTTAAGACACACTATTATATAACAGATCATTCTTTCAAAGCCAATTTCTTATAGCTTTAATTTATTAACAATATCACAATAAATTCAATATTTCAGATAAAGAACTTAATCATAACCCTCCCCCCACCCGCCCTCTTGTAAATCAATCACTATAGACAATAAATTTTCAATAAAATATAATTTAGTGTATAAAAGACATGATGATCAAAGGATTTGATTATTTGGATTATCAGTTTTGATAATTGATCAATATTATCTTTTATCTACGATTAATTACTGTAATTAACACAAACTTTTGGCACAAAGGAATTTGTAGCATCTTGAGCATCATCAGCAACTTTCTTATATCTTTGATTCTCAAACTCTCTACATAAAATATACGCAAACATTTCAAATTATAAAATCTGGAATAAATATTTTTATAATTATTATAATAATTAAAAAAGCAACAAACATACGATTTGAATAAATGTTTCTTAATTTTCATAACAAACAATAAAGATATCATTTTTAAAAACAGATACATAACAACTAGAGATTCAGAAATGTTAATTTTAAGTTCGCTTTGAGCGCATAATGTTCTTTCAAACATTACGATTCAAATACAATATAAGTTTTTAAAGCTTGAAATAAGAATCTTTCATAGTTTTACGGTATAAATATTTGTATAAAGTAATTTTATCCACCTCTCGTCAGCGGGATGCGCTTCCCCGTAATCTTTCAAATGTTGTTTTTCTTTATGAGATAAGTTTGAAAAACGAGCTTTTTTAGACGATCCACGGGACTGTTCCCTGCCGGATGAATGAGTTCGTTTTGCCGCAAAACTACTTCCCCTTCCTCGACCTCTACCTCCCTGGCTTCCTCCTCGGCGCCCCCCTCTACCCCTCATTTATTTGCTACTCTATGAAATAATTAATAAGTAATAAGGGCCTATTTAACACGTACGAGTTATTTAAGTTAACTGCAAAATAAAACTAACAACTGCTGACAAAAAATATGCTAGTAGATTCTCCCACTTCCTCTTATAATAAAGATTTATTTACAAAAATAAGTAAACCATGTTTGTATTATATTTCAAGAAAATAAATAAAATAAATAAATAAACCATGTGTCTATAGTGTTTATGTTTACAATAATGGCAATAATACCACAAGTATAATTTTGCCACTAAAAATGTTATTATAGTGAAAAGAGAAATAGGCCTATATAGTTTACAAAAGCCATAATTACGGATTTAATTAATTAATCTGAGATTACTTATTGTAATAAGTAATACTAGCTTGCTACAATAAGTTTTATTTACATACCATAATAAGGATTATGCAATTATTATAAGAAATTATCTGTCAAAAATAAATTAAAAGTCGATATTTGTTCAGTTTCAGCATTGCTAGCGGAGATGTCATTTAAACTTTTTCAGAGGGGGGAGGGGAGGGAGCAAAACATTTTCTAAAACAAGTCATGACTACTACGAGGAATAACTTAATATTAGCACTTTTACTGAAGGAAAATGTTAATTTAGCATTTTAGTTAGAGCAGATGAGCATCCCCCTGCCATCTAAGAGCCGCGAAGTTGTGAGGAGGGACGCAATGACGCCTAAACTGGCTGACACATAAGAAAGTCAGCCACTACAATTAAGAGCATGAGATCATGCATATGGTAATTATAGTTAAAATTAGGAGGGGAAGTGAAAGTTGTCAAGTTAAACTGCTTATTTAATATGACTGTTTAAATAACAGAATCAAACTGTCTTTGTTTCAAAGAGAGTTTAACTTATAATTTTGTGTTCCAAACTTATAAACTTTAACTGGTTTAAGTATGCCATGTATATTAATTATATATTATATTCGATTATATTATCTTTCACTTTCAGTTTCACTTTACCGGATCAGTTGCTACAATGTAATAGCCAATAAGTAATATTGAGACATAGGTAATTTTTGTATACCTTTTTTTGATTTGATAGCGTAAATATTATTATTGGATCATGACATTGTATTACATGTAAAAAATTTCAATAAAATACTTATTTCAAACTAACTATTTATAGCTTTTAAATTAAATGTATTATTTAATTATAATATTATGAACTAAATTACATTTGAAAGGGTTGTCATTATTTATTTGATATCTTAAAGTAATTGTCGTTTTATATTTGAATGTAATTAAACGTTTCACTGATGTGTAATTTTGAGTGCAACATTTTGTTGCGATTACGCAATGGTAAATAATTGCGAAATAAAGTGTATATATAATATGTGTAGTCGAGCATATATGAATAAATGTCAGACTTTTTATTAACATTAACTTAAACTGTTTGTATTTAAAACGATTGTTTTTGTGTTGTTTAGAAGGGGAGTTATATGATCTGACAGATTTTAGTCATGATCTAATTGTAGAAAGCAAAACGTTAATATATAAATACATACATACATGCAACATTTACAATATAGCAAAGCAACAACACAACATAGAAATATTTTGAAGTGGAGTGCTGCTTATTTCCCCTCTCCCTTCTACTATCCCATACCATTTTTATTCTACTGATGAATTTAATTATTTAGTGTAGCTGTTATTTTCACAGATTTGAATTGTCTTGAGACTAATTTTTACATAAAATTGGATAGAAATATATTAAGATGTCTGACAGTGAGTGTCAAGCCGAAGAGTTGCTGGCGTTAGGCAGTATCTACACGGAAGATGTTTTGTGTATGGATGAGTCGACTACTGAGAGAAGAGGAAAGTTTCTCGCTTTAATTGATCTGCCAGACTTGTTTTGTGTTAAAAGTCAATCCTCAGGTGCAGAATAGATCTTACAAGATTAACTAAACGATAATATATTTAGTGTCCAGTGTTTTGTTGGATAGCTTGCTTTTTCCATAATACAGAAATGGTTGTGGTTCTTTGCTGTATCTATATTAATTTCTAATTGTTAACTAAACACCAACTTAGATTGCAATAATTAAAATTATTGTTGTTTATTTAACACAATATCAAACATCAGTTTATATATTTATAAAACTGCAATGATTTTGTGGAATAAATTTTGTATGAATTGTAATTCTTTTCTGAATGTTCAATAAGATTTGCATAACTTTATTGCCTCATTGATTTCAATATTTTATAATCTATTTTCAGATGAGGAGTATATCGTAAAACATCTTCCTCCTGTTACTTTGTCTTTCACTTTGCCTGCAGATTACCCATCATGCAGTGCGCCTAGCTTCTCTATATCATGCATTTGGTTAGACATAGATCAGGTAGGCTTTAAAATGTAGCTTTTTAATATTTATTCTAACCATGAAATTTATTTTATTTGTTGACCTTTTGTTTATTTTCTCAGTAATGAAACTTTATTATTTTTATGTTATTGTTTGGTCTGTTTATGATTGCTAATTTTAAAAAACTTTCAACGTAAATATTTATAGTTTGGTATAAAAACTACAAATGATGTATATGATGTAATCGAGTTTTTTTTCATAGATTTAGTGTTTATTTTAATATTTTGTTAGGGTTGAAGATATAACCTAGGGAAAAGTCTGGAATGCTACTGAATAAGAGTTCATATAGAGTATTATAGACTATTTTAAATGTTAATTTATAATTGATAGTTTTTATAGGTTTATTGTGTAATATTTATATGACTTCAAATTGTAAAAAATAAATGTCTAAATTTACTTTAAATAAGATATCAGTCTAACGATACTGATTCATCTTTTTTGATGTAGATCACAAAGTTATCGTTAGAACTTGATCGGTTATGGAAAAAAAACCTTGGTTCAGTCATCATCTTCACTTGGACCTCATTCCTCCAAACCTCAACTCTAGACTTTCTTAACGTACACAACCCACTCATTGTCTCACACAGCGCACTGCCTCACATTCTCACTCACAACACACAACAATTGTCTCAGTCTTTCTCCAGCACATTGTTCTCATGTTTGGTTTGTTTGAGAGACAGACAAGGCAGTCAATGCATGCAGTTTAGTGACTGCTTGCATGTCTTTTGTAAGGATTGCATGAGAGAGTACTTTGAGACTCAGATCTCAGACGGATGTGTTATGAGAATGAATTGTCCTTATGAAAAATGTCAAACTCAAGCTCTTGCCTGCCAGGTCTGTTCATTGCTGATTGTTACAGTGTGCTGATTTGATTGTAATATTACTGATATCATTAAAGTAACAAGTTTTGTTGTTTATTTATTATAGTTTCTTATTTCTTTATACTGAAGTATGTCAGATGCTTTGAAGCTTACAAATATACTGGCAGATTTCAAACTTGTGTACAATAATTCCGGGTTTAATTCTCAGCATGATTCGCAATATGTCAGTTGGAATTAATGTTTAAATTGAAACTTAATTATTTTTTCTATCACATAGTTATTGTACTGATATAATTAACATTATTGGCAATAATTATTTAAAGAATAAGAATGGTAGATTAATAAAAAATATATTGTTAGCATTTTCTCAAGTGATAGATAAATATGTTATTTATAATTTTAAGCTGGAATTATAGATATTATCCAGTTAATTTCTGTTGTAATTTTTTTTATATTTATTTCTTGATCCAGGTTAAAGAATTGGTAAATACTGAGACGTTTGAACGATACGATTGTCTGCTGCTTCAACTTTCACTCGACACCATGCTTGATATTACTTATTGCCCGCGTAAAGATTGTGCCTACCCGGCAGAGATAGCCAAGGAGGGTGGCGTGGGTCAGTGCCCTATGTGCCAATATGCTTTCTGCATGTCCTGTAAGAAGTCGTATCATTATCCGTCACCATGTAAATCTGCCAAGGGATTGATTGCAGATTTGATTAGTGAAGATTCCAGTTTAGAAATCAGTAAGATACTTCATTTCGAATATTTTGGGAATTTCTGTTACTTTGTTATCTTGAGCTTTTATATCATATTAAATTATAATTGTTAAACGCTACAATACTAGTGACATTGTAAAGTATCGTGTTAAAGTATTGTGGTAAATGCTAGTTAAAGTTAGTTACAGTCTGTAATTTGCAATGACTTTCAATCAATGCATACATGCATTGCGAGTTGTGTAAATGAACCATTTTCTATCTGATATAATTTTGATACAAAGTGTTTCTATTTTAGAGAAGCGGAAATTATCTTGTATTGGATATTTGGTGTTACTGAAAATATTCAATACTTAATGTTTTCGTTTTGTGAACTAGTGAAACTCCAACATAGTTTTTTTATGCTATGGACCAATACGATATTTGATATACTTTAATAGCATTAAATTATGTTGAAAATATTTGTTTTTTGTAAGATTTTCAAATTCTTATTATGAATTGGATCTACAGTCCATAAATACAGGCTAACAGTGGTATATTTCTGTTTTTGTCATTTTTAAAATGTGAAGTTATAGTCTGCCTTTGGTTTTCATATTTTGTATCTGTCTTGTCTTCTTTAGATAACTCTGCTGATCTGAGAGATGTTTATCAAAATTCATCTGCGTCAGTGAGAGCAGAGCTTGATAAACGATACGGAAAGGAAAGAATACAAGAATTGATTGACAATGATTCTACATACGAATGGATTGAAAACAACAGCAAACCGTGCCCTTCCTGTAGAACTCAGATTCAGGTATATATCACTTATGTTTTCTCTGATATTATAAGAAAAATTCTAGGAAATTGTGGTTAACTTTAGAATTTTTTTTTTTATAAAATTAAGCTTTACTTTGATTAATGACAAATGATGAAATAACTAAAAGTATTGTTATTTTAAATGATAGAAGATTGAAATCAAATAAAATTTGGTTCATTTTATTTTGAATTTAGAAAATATAAATTTATATTTTTTTAATATGTCAAAGTCTTTCTTGCTTTTATAATTTTATTACTTTTTATGATCTGTTTCAAAATTGATGATGATCAGTAAAGATGATACACTTTTATATATACACTTTTTTTATATAAATTAGATACACTCCGAATGTCATCAGTAAAAGGCTTTCACTTTGCTGTGATGTATTTTTTGACTGTATTTTTGTAGAAAAATGATGGTTGTAATAAGATGAGCTGCATAAAATGTAACGCATTCTTCTGCTGGTTGTGCCTTGATGTTATATCGCACAAAAATCCGTATGATCATTTTCGCAACAGGGAGTCCCGGTGTTATGAACAATTATTTCGAAATATAGAATTAGAACAAGAAGAGGAGGAAAATAATGAGAACCCTCAACCTGTGATTCCAGTCGAAGTGCGGGTAGTGAATGGAGATAATCAATGAGTGGTTGGTGAGAGAGTGAAAGTGAACGGATCATTTCTAAGTTCGAAATTACGCTGTGAATATTGGATATATTTACAAAATATAATGTGTTATTGGTGCCTACCTCAGATGATTGAAGTGCCTCCCTATATCTTTATAAGAAGCATTATTCCAGACATTACTCTTTCATTGTAATATTTTAGTATGTTACATAATAGCTCAAAGATTTTGAAGATTATAAACTACTAGAAATTATAAAAATTACTGTTATTAAATCAATTTTTGCAGTTTCTGATTTTGATCTATTGTTGAACATATGGTAGTGGAGTAGTATCAGCTTCAAAATAAAGAGCATCATTTCTAACTTTCATGATAGTATGTCTCAGGTTAAATCTGTAATAGGCAACTTAATGAGTATAAATGAAAACAAACACACTTTAGGTAGCATCTTTTATATTTCGAATCTTTCGTGGAATGAAAATACTGGTAATTGATAATGAATTATTTTATTAAGGCTTAAATACTATAACAATGATGATGTTGTTCTAAAAGATAAGAACTTTGCACAAAATATAATGAAAAATATGTACATTTTGTTTCGTTTTATTGTTTGCAGTTTATCATTTGCTTTGACTTTCGTATTATTTTGATGTAAGTGTTATTATATTTGTGATTTGTGCTTATGTGATGTAATATTTGTGGATATATTTGCTGCTAATTGTATTTATAGTTTTGTAGTGATGAGAGTAGTAATGTAATATTGTGAATATTTATAAAGTTAAACATATTGCTGTGATAAATCTTTGTTGTAGAAATACTGTGTTTTTTCCTAATAATTTTGACATGTAATTTAATCTGTCTTTTTACAGAGTGATTGTGATTTAAATGTACATAAATATACAGAGTGCACAATGGTATCTTTAAATGAGAATTATAGTGCTATGTCTGGCTTGTATTTTTAAGTTGTTAAATTTGCAAAAGGGATTGAATAAATTAGTTAAATAATGTTTTAAATCTCGATCTATCAATGTGTTTTGAAGTAATATTTGATATTTTAAATAAGTTTGTGATTTATTAGTGATGCTCGTCTCTCCCCTTCTGTTCTCGCAGATTTTTTCCGGAGATCCTAGAATTAATAATGACAATAATCCTAGCTCTAATCCTTTGAAATTATCAGGGTTATGAGATCTTTAGATTAGAGTATGTAATCGAATCCATTGTTAATGTTGTTTAATTGTTGTTAATGTTGTTTATATTATTTAGAAGTCATTTAATCTTTAAACTACAAAAAGATTATTTCCTTATTGTTAGTTAATTAATGTCACTAGATGTTTTGAACAAAATATTGGTTGTGCTATATATTTGGTTATATTTCGTTATCTTAACCAAGATTCTATAGATCGTGTAGTTCTACAAGTATTATGCTAGTATTGATTGCTATTAATCATGTATGTAATTATTATATATAATTAATCCAATGTCATGTTGTGTATAACATCAATTTTATTTCATAAACTTATCTCATTTATTGTTACTTGCCATTGATTCTGAATTCTGTTTTATTGCTATTTTGTTAGTTATTGGTGTTAAATTAAATTATTTATTTCATTAAATTTTAGTCTTATTATTTACTATAATATATTAATAAAGTATCATATATTAAAAAATGGTACTAAAATTATGACCCCTACTACCAGGATGATCGCTAATAGACCTAGTGCAATTTTTAAAAAAATGAAAAAAATAACCAATGAATTGTTGTTTATTAAATTACATAATTATATTATTATATAATTTACTAATGAATCTATATAAATATATATTATATAAATTATATTATATAAATTATATAATTTACCAATGAATCGTTGTTTATTAAACTTATAATTATAGAAATTTATCATAAATAAGAAGAGAGGTTCTGTTAAAAAATAAATTGCCATACACACAAAATTAATCAAAATTAAAAAAAAATCATTCAGTAGTTCTAACTTCAGTTTAAACTCAGCGTATTACATTTGTAAGTTGTTACTAAAGATATGATAAACTTTAAGTAGCGACGACGTTTTTATTTTTGGAAAAAAGTGATGCCACCAGAAAAACAGCACTTATTCGGAATTGATTTGAATTGTTACAAAACAACCTCTCGAAGTACCTCACAGACTGGTTTAACACCGACAGAAGGCAATCGTAGTCAGTTTATAAAATTTAAATCAGGCATTAATATCGCAATATGCCAATAATAATTTTTAATATAATTACCGATGTTTGTGTACTGTGGCTTTATTGGGTAATTTATGTAAAACGGTCCGAAATGAATTGAATTTTCATTTCTATTAGTCCCTTTAATAAAATATGTGCAACATAGGCCTATGGATCAAAATCTTAGATATTGGCCTTGAATTATATTTATTTTATTTATTTAATAACTTTTATGGAATAAATTTTAATTTTTAGGTATGTAATTACTTATTTGATATCTTAAGTTTAATATAGTTATTTTTTTAATTAAATGTAATAAATATTTAATAGATATATGAAGTTGCGTTCGTCGTTAACTTTTTATGCAACATTTGGGCAATATCTGTATATATTACGCAATGGAACATAGTTTTAATATAAATTAAGAAAATGAAATTATTGTATGAATATTAGCTTTGAATATGTAACTACGCTGTATTATCAGAAATTTACTATATAGCCTTATACGGGTAAGTAATTTTGAAAAACAATTAGGGGCGGGGGGTACTAGATGTTTTTATTATATGAGCGGGGGGGGGGGGAAATCAAAAAGATTTTCTATAAGTATTTTTAGTAATTTAATTTTTGGGAGGATGGACTGATAACAAGCTAGAAAATGGGTGGATATTTTTGGTACATTAACTTAGCGAATGAACATAATTGTGTCGCAAAATCCTGCTTTCGAGTAGAGAGCGTTAATGTATTTCGTAATGTTTAGTATTGAATATTTTTTGGCAGATGATGTCTGACAGTGAGTGTCAAGCGGATGAGTTGCTGGCGTTAGCCAGTATCTACACAGAAGATGTTTTGTGTATGGATGAGTTGTGTACTGAGAGAAGGGGAAAGTTTTTTGCTTTAATCGATCTGCCAGAATTGTTTCGGGTTAAAAGCCAATCATCAGGTGCAAAATCAATTTTACTTGATTAACTTAACGTTAATCTATTAATTGTGCTTACTAGGTCTATAAACTTACTGAGGGAGTAGAGAGGGAGAGACGGATAGTGAGAGATATGAAGGAATGGAATAGGAGACCATAAACAGAGATTGCTACGAAACAAGTTTAGTTTTTGTGCTTGTAGGTTGGATACCTCAACTAGTAGATTATTACTTTTATTTTATAATCAATTATAAAATTATAATTATAATATTACTATTAATATATAATATTTAATTAATTCAAATTTGTGTGATCTTTCATTGATTTTTTTATTCTATATTCAGATGAGGAGTATATTGTAAAATATCTTCCTCCTGTTACTTTGTCTTTCACTTTGCCTGCGGATTACCCATCATGCAGTGCGCCTAGCTTCTATATGTCATGCATTTGGTTGGACGTAGACCAGGTAAAATTCAAATTTTAGTTTTTTAATATGTATTGTAACTGTGAAGGTAGTTCAATTTGTTTATTGGGTTTCTTGAAAATGATTCTTGTGTTATGTTTTTTCATGAAAATTGTATTTGTTGGTTTTTTTAGATAGATTGAATTTTGTTTCATATATTTATAATGTAAAAATTAAAAAGTAAAATTTGACAGTTTGTTAAGTTGCTATATTTTAAAATAATTTCACTTTAAGTTAAGATGATAATTTATCTTTGATAATGCAGATCACAAAGTTATCATCAGAACTTGATCGGTTATGGAATGAAAACCTTGGTTCAGTCATCCTCTTCACTTGGACGTCATTCCTCCAAACCTCAACTCTAGACTTTCTTAACGTACACAACCCACTCATTGTCTCACACAGTGCACTGCCTCACATTCTCACTCACAACACACAACAATTGGCTCAGTCTTTCTCCAGTACATTGTTCTCCTGTTTGGTTTGTTTGAGAGACAGACAAGGCAGTCAATGCATGCAGTTTAGTGACTGCTTGCATGTCTTTTGTAAAGATTGCATGAGAGAGTACTTTGAGACTCAGATCTCAGATGGATGTGTTAAGAGAATGAATTGTCCGTATGAAAAATGTCAAACTCAGGCTCATTCTGTTCAGGTTGGTTTGAGAATATTTGTTAATCAATTCATAATATTAATCTTATCTCATACTTGTTAATACAAGTTATTTGGTATAGTTTCTTATTGTTGTTTGTACTGAAATATGCTAAAAGCACTTGTGAAATTTACTAGTGTATCTAGCAACTCTGGAAACTTGTTCATCACAAAGCTCGAGTATCATGGATTTTTAATTGAAAGATTCTAGATTCTTTGCTCCCATTGTAATTTGCAGTGTATTTTACTTTAGATATGTCTGCCCAATGTTTTATTTTATCAATTGTTTTCAATCAGGATTTATAATATAAAATTAATACTTTTAAAATTAATTTTATCTTAATTTTATGACCCAGGTTAAAGAATTGGTAAACAAGGAGATGTTTGAACGATATGATCGTCTGCTGCTTCAACTTTCACTCGACACTATGCTTGATGTTACTTATTGCCCGCGTAAAGATTGTGCCTACCCGGCAGAAATAGACAAGGAGGGTGGCATGGGTCGCTGCCCCACGTGTCATTATGCCTTCTGCGTGTACTGCAAGAAGGCATATCATTATCCATCACCGTGTCAAATCACTGGTGAGATTGCGTTTGTATTCTGCGAGATATTGCTTCAAGAATTTCCTTAGTTTTGTTATTATTTTTGTGTCTTGTTAAAATTAGGATTACTGCGTTTGACAAAGGTGCATAAATTGTACATTTACAATTTATTTTATCATGAACTTCCAACTTATAATTTACTTATAATTGTGTAAGTTACAAACTATGTATCCATTATGATTTTCATACAAAATGACCTGTTTTGTAATTTTGTTGAATGATTAACTACTGTGCGGTTGTGTCTTTGGTCTGTAAATTCTGTATATGTTGTGACTTCAGGTAATTTTGCTGATCTGAGAGATGAGTATCTTAATTCATCTGCGGCAGTGAGAGCGGAGCTCGATAAACGATACGGAAAGAAGAGAATACAGGATATAATTGAGAATGGTTATACAAACGAATGGATGGAAAAAAACAGCAAAAGATGTCCTTCTTGTAAAGCTCAGATTCAGGTATCTAAGAGAACTTGTTTGCAATGTAGTTTTAAGAACTAAATTATTAGCAATATATCGTTGAATTACAGATTTCACTTTACTCTGATATATTTTGTTTGTTATTTTTCTAGAAGATCGATGGATGTAATAAGATGAGCTGTATAAAATGCAACTCTTATTTCTGTTGGTTGTGCCTTGATGTTATACCTCATGTAAATCCATACAGTCATTTCAACAACAGGCAGTCAAAGTGTTACGACAAATTATTTCTGGGTACTGAAGTAGAAGAGGCAGATGATGGGGACAGATTGCCGTGGGCTCCAGCTTGGGATCCGGGGGAGAATGGGGATAGCGAATAAAAAATTAGAGAGAGAAATTTATGATAGTGAACATTTATTTTGTGTCTAAATTAAAGCATTTGTGTGAAATTGTATGGTATAATAGCTGTACTTGAATTGAAATGCCTGTTTTTAAAATATCTTGATAATAATTGGTAATGTATGAGTATAAGGCACTTTGATTTGTTTTAATCATATATTCGCATTTAGGTAACGCATTAATGCATACAGGGGAGGGGTATGTGGAAGTTATGTATGAAAGCGGTTATTGTAATATTGTTTTGATCAAATATTTTTGATCAAAATTTACTTTTAGTAGTGAATAATGCTATCTTTACTAAATAATTTCGACAAAAGTATTTCTATGCATTTACAGAAATTGTTTTGAAAGGTATAAATATAAGGCATTGATAATGATATGCTGGAAAGACTCTTATTATTAGCTTATGTCTTTTTCAATTGTTGAAATAGCTGAAATAAATAAATGAATTTGCTAATTTGAATGAATGAAATTTTGTTCAAATTCAATCTTGATGTTGTTATAAATGTGTCAATGTAATTTCCTAGCTATGCCAGTGCCTCCTTCCCTCCTTTCAAATGTTTATTCTAGAGGTGCTTATTTGTAGTCATATCCCTGATCATAATGATAACATTAGTCTTCAAAATTTCAAGGAATGGAAATCTCCAGGGAAGACATCATCATTATTGCAATTGAAATGCTGTTATTTAGAAATTATTTTATAAACAGTAATATTATTTTATTATCGTTAGTTGATTAATGAATGTAAATTTATATTTTTTATAAAATGTTTCTTGGGTTATAGATGAAATATTTCTTTGGTTGCAAAGATCAATATTCTATGAATCATGTAAAACTGTACAAAAGTATTGATTTCTGTTAATCTTCTTGTACATAATTTTGTTGTAGATATTTGCTTAATCATCTTATTATATAATATATTTTAACTTTACAATAAAGCAAGTATTTTTGTCAGGGATGAATGTAACAAATGCTAACTGTATAAAGTATATAATAACTAATCCGAATATGTATTTGAGATGGGAAGCGAAACATTTAAAGGCCTTGTTTATTTTAAGTATTAAATTTTGATTTATTTCTGGTTGAGATTGTATAGCTAATGTGGTCATATAACTTGATATTAAATTATTGCCACAATGAAATACATCATTTATCTTCTACATTACTGTTGCAGTTCTCTTTCAATACTCTGTTTTAACTATTAAAAACTAATTCATAAAACTTCTGTCCTTTAATTCTTTCATTTATTTACATTTTTCCAGAAGGCAATTCAATATTTTTAACTTAAAATGTAAAGATTCAAAGTCAGTTAAATCTGTGCCCATCCACAGAATTTTAAACGGATTAAGTTCTCAGTCATAAAACGTAAACAAACATTTATTCTGTTTTTAGTGTTTCTCCTTGGTACCTTATTGCTCTGTTATTATTTTCAGAATACTTTGAATTTTGTTTGTATTTGACTATTGATTAGTATCCTTTAATCTTGATTATTTTTTCATTACCGTGAAATGTTGATAAAAAATATCTGGGATATTTTTTATCAATATATGGGATTGAATTATGTCAATATTTGGACAAAATATAATGAAAAATGTTTATACTTATTATTAATTAATTAATTTCTTTGTTTGTTTGAAACAGAAGATAATGTAACATTATATGCTTACTCAACGTACTAAATATTTCGTTGATCTCAGATTATCACTGAAAAATAATATATTTATTATTAATACATTGTTAATTGGTATCTATAAAAAAAGGAAGTGCTACTTTTTAGTTACAGTAGGCACACGCTTTACTTTAGCTTTGATTTGAAATATTATGTTCTTTACAATAAGAATACTTTTAGTGTTTTTAATATCATCAGAAAACTAGCTGAGGCCAATGAAGAACGGACTTATAATTTTGATCTTAGGTTGGAGATTTTGAATGCAATGTTTCGCTAACTTGCTGCACCCATTAGAAAGGCTGTTAATTCGGTAATGGTTAAGTTATTGATTGGATTCTATAAAGTGTAAAGAAGTTAAGAGAAATTTTATATCAGAAATCGTTGAATCTTCTGTCCTATAAATATCATAAACTTTTTAGAATTAAGTGTTCATTTAAAGCTGACGAGAAATTTAAAAATGCAAGTATTGACATTTCTCTATTTATTCTACTAACATTTCATTTTGTGTAGGTAACGCCTGTAACAAGATTCTATTATTCTAATAGTGTTCTATAACTTATGATGTTTTATTATATAATTTTTAAAGATTATATATTATTATTTTGTTCTTATGGTTTATTTCATTGAAAATGCCGTTTACTGTTATAATTGGAAAACCTTCATTGATTCTAATCACTTAAGGATTTTCGGTTATAAACAATAGCAAATACTAACAATAACAAATATAATTAGAACTGATCAGATTTACTTGCAGTGATTCACAATTTTTTGCAGTTGTTTTAAACAGACATTGAATTTCTTTTATAAGTATTCACTAATTATTATCAAGCCATTTCATTTTCTAGTTACAAAGATTACCACTGAAGAAGCGACAGTGCTGTTATTACTGTTAACTTTAGTGTGTAAGCAAGCCTTTCATCCAATGGACTGAAGTATGTTAACTTTGTATCCACTGAGGTTGCAGTGAATACAGTCCATGATAGTTACCATCAGCGCTGAATGCACTTGTGTCTCAAAGGATCCGGTCATTCGATGATCATTTGTGAGTCGGCGAGACGAGAATGAGATTCTTGACGATTTCATTATATTTAATTTGATAAGGTTGTTCAGTGAAAAGCGATTTGATTTTTTCTCATGAATGCAGTTAAGTTGTCCTCTTATTATCTTTCCATAGTGCTGAGCAATCTTTCCATTTACTAGTAAAAATTTTCCTGGTGCTTAGAGGTAGCTATTTTATGCTTATTATGTAATGAAATAAAATTAGTAGTTTCAATTAGTAATTAGTTTAGTGTAGTTTTTATGTCATTATAGTAAAAAATGGTAATTTCATGTCATTACGAAATGACAATAAAAATTATTTGAAATGTACAGTAAGTATCATATTTAAATACTACGAAACTAACCAATTACTTAATAGTATTATTACTTTTAATCTACACTAAATGTCATTTATAAATACTGTGAAACTAACCATATTCATTATTTTCATTCATTCGTCCCACCAGCTTCACACTGAATGCTCTGTGACTGTTATAACTCGATGAAATCATCGTCAAATCCTCGAGATTTAAGCGTGCCCTTGGATTCCCCTCGTGATTGCATCCTAATATTGTGTGATTTGATTTCATGCTATTATTGCTAAAAAGCGACTTCGCTCCATTCTATTAAACTGGCAATTCAATTTAGGGTTAAGTCTTTTGTAATTGATTGATTTTGCTATCAGTCCAATAGTGGATGTGTATTTAATTTGAAAATGTAGTTACTATTTTTAGTTAAGTGTTATAATGATATTTATAGAATTTTTTACTTTTTGCACAATTATGGTCGTTGTAAAGCTCAATTATATTTTTGCAAGCTGAAACCTAGCCTTAACTAACGCGCTAGCTGTGATTACAATAACAAGTAATCCTAGACATGGAAAGTAGTCGTGTATTAATTAGTTTCCAAGTGAAAGGCCTTAAATTATAAGAGCAACATAGTTTAATATTAGCTATGATATATTAGCTGCAACTTTCTTCTTTATATATTAAGATAGAATCTACATAACGAATAATGAACATTTAAAATATGTGCTTAATGCTTACTTTCTTCGATACTGTTGTTTTTATTAACTCTGCACCACATTAACACTATCATTTTAATAAAATCAGCACTGTCTCTATATCCTGAAATGTTCACCATTTTTTATTCCCAGTTCTTTGCATAATCCCTGATCGTCATGTGTACATTGTAAAGGCAGCTGATCTCGACCTACTGAATCTACCGTGTATCTAACGTCTGCAGATGTCATCACCTGTGGCTCCCCGTTTGAAGCCATACTCATTTCATGATTTGGGCTGCCCACTTGAACCATTTCCAGATCATTATGAATACAACAACCGTTTCGTAACGGTACTTTACCATTCTTGACAGACTGTACTCGTTTAAGTGAATTATTCTTCCCTTTCACTGCGGTTTCTACGGCTGAATAGAGTCCTGATATAGAGGGCGCTCTTGTTGTCCTATCTCCGGATTGAACTCGTCCCCTTGCGGTTAAACAAGGAATAATTTGACGAAATTCCGTTTGAAAGTTGTCATTCATCCACGCGTACAGGAATGGATTATAGATATTTGAGCTCATTGCGATGACGTGCGCGATAAAGAACGCCAGCAAGAAATAGTTCCACTTCTCAACAGACTCGTGATACTCCAAAGCGAGAAGAATGACATTGAGAGGCAGCCAGCAGCAGATGAAGATAACGATCATCGCTATTAACATTCGATTTGTGCGTCGTTTTCTTCCGATATCGATCTGATGACGCGATCGATTCTGATTGGTTCGTCCGGAGCCGATTTTGATCCTGGCGCGCATGCGCAGCGCGGACGAGACGCGTAGATAGCAGAAGGTGATGACGCTGCATGGTATGATGTACTGAACGACCAGGCAGGTCAGCGTGAAGGCCTTGCGGGCTGAAATGTAGGGCCACTGCTCCTGACAGACGTAGACCTGATCGGCGGGGGACCAGGAGACGTTCATGTAGACAGCAAGAGGAAGCGCCACTGATAGCGCCATCAGCCAAATGGCAACGATTATAGCCAAGCAGGCTGATTTCTTCATTCGTGATCTGTAAAATATTAAATTACTTATTGTAATGTTATTTATATGCATTTAATTTTTAAAAGATTGACAAGATATAATAAGTGGTAGAAAAGTGAAATAACTTCTCTAGTTATAAGACCCAATATTTTCAGGTTCTGGAATTTCTAGATGTTTATTTTATTTGAATTTTGCTTAATTCTTTGATTCGTTTCGTTTGGACCACAATAGATCGTTGAATAAATGTAGCGAAAATGTAGAACGTTCTACGATCCTCATTACATACGACTGGACTTCCTTATTTCTGATACCCTGCCGTCAGACAGTTCATTCAATTATTTCAAAAAGCAACGATGAAGTGATTAATGTTGCAAACTCATAATTGTAACGATGATCAATCACAGTTACGTGTTCCTTGATCATAAAATGAAGCTCATTCATCAACTCTGCCCATCCGTCATTTCACGAAATATATCTTTGTCACAAAAACGTAGGCTGCTTGGTTGGCTATTGTAAGCATGAGCAATGCAGCAATAATGCAAAATATAAATTGAAAATTAAAATGTAAACTGGCCAACTCTTTGAAACACCATATTTTGAACGTTTTTAAAGCAAAAGTTGAAAAACAGTCAGAATTCTTTACAACGCATGCGTAATGCTTACAGTAATCAAAAATAGTGTTAGATTTCAAAAGAATTTTAAATGAATTCGTGCTAAAACAGAATTAAAATTTGTATCTCAGATTATTAAGCTTTATCTGCCATCAGTGGTGCGTTATTTTTTCGTTAACTAAGAAAATCTTAAAGTATACTGATAATTGCCAGGCATCTAGCTATCTTGATATTAAGCCTAATGAGATTTTTTCCTTGGAGTGATTCTGAAGTGAAAGTGATATGAGTACACTGCGATGCACCTGCTGTGAACTAAATCGGTATCGCAAGCGAGGAAGGTCAGTCTTACGACTTTTTGCGGATAGTATAAAAATCACAAATTGACTCATTCGTCTCTCTCTCTCTCTCTCTCTCTCTCTCTCTCTCTCTCTTTCTCTCCCTCTTATTTTTTCTCTTTTTCTCACATTCTCTCTTTTTCTTTTCTACTTTTTCTTTCTCACTCGTTTTCACACATGCCTATGCATATGTGAAAACGAGTTGAAATCAAGTTGAAATGCTTCAAGCTGCTTCAATAAGCTATATACACTCTATACGCTATTGAATTTATTAATATTTCATTGAAAATGTAATATCCTTGGAACTATGATGGCAGATTGACAGAGCGAATGAACGAAAACAAATAAATTCAGTTACTTTTGTTTGTTTGTTTGTTGCTTAACGGCACGGCAGCACAAAGAGGCTATTTAGTGCCAGAAATTAAAGTTAAAGCTTAAAAGTAGATAATACATACAATAGATATATCAGAAAGTCGATATTTGCTAAAAACATACAATTAAAATTAGTTTAAATATAAAATAAGTATACATTTTAACATACGCAGTTAAAGTAACTGTGTAAATAGTTATAGTTAAAATGCAGATAAAAACAGTACAAATTATAACGTAAATAAAAAAAATTTATTGTATAAAAGTGTTTCGTGGAGAAAGTTGACAATGTTGACAGGATCAGTTACTATAATATTTCACATTGAAAATGACTTCATCTGTTGGAATTAGTAACAATCGAGCTAAATAGAGTTACAATAAGCGAGACAGATGCTTGATAATTAGTTTAAAACGGAAATGAAATAATTTGTCTGCAGGAATCGCCCGAGTTTTCATCAGAAAAATAATTTATAATTATTTATATTTATAAAGGATATCCTTTAGAGAGAAAAATCTCTAAAATAAAAATTACTCTTCAACTTAGTTTACCTGAAGGGATGCAGTATGACAAAGTATCGATCCACTGCGATAGCCGTTGATGTCAACGTTGACACGTAAACAGTCACACCCAATGTCATCGGTACAATGTGACACAACGCTTCGCCAAACACCCAAGACTTCAGCAGACCGGAGAGAGGAGTAAAAGGCACTGCTAGGAGGCACATCAGCACGTCCGACACGGCTAGATTTGTGATGAAAATGTTCGTGATCGTCTGCATCGCTGGATTGCGCACAACAGCGAAGATGACGAGTGCATTTCCTGAAATGCCGAGAACGAAGATAACGCTGTAGAAAGCGATGAAGATGGTGCGTAGAACTGGATCACCCATGACGTCATTTAGATACGGAGCGTCCGATATCTGATCGACTGACGTGACGTTTGATTGAGATGATAGCGTCATGTAATATATAGTTTGATAGGCATTTGTGACGTTTTCTACGTTTGGTATCGTTACGTCATAAGATGATTCGTAATGCGAAATGATATGCATGGTTATTAGATTATCTTAGATAATGTTACCTTTTATATATTAGAACATCGCCGCTTTACTGAAAATAAATAGTTTTTTCTACATTGTTGCTTCCTTGTTTAATAATCCAATAATGATTTTCAAATCGATGCAATATTTATATTATAACCTTCTTGATGATATTTTGAATTAAGCATACACTAATATAATTTGTATCATATTTATCCCATTCATAGCTAACGTAATATTTGTAGACCTACAGTGAACACTGTAGAGATGTGGCCGAAATAGTATTATCTGACAATCTTCTGATCTATGCCACTATGTTTACTTTAATTATATCAAGTTCATCAAACCACTCGCTGTTTATTCCGCTTCATTCATCAAATTTCTCTACTAAATTATGCATGTATCGCATCTAAAAACAGCTCCTTCTAAGAAACAATATTCGTTACTTCATATATTATAAAAGTACTTCTATTTATTGCAAGTTCTTTCGATTTCAGTATTTGGCTACAATATTTTTGCAAGAGATGAATCTTGCCCACTCATATCTTGATTAAAAAGCATTGAGCGAAAATAAGCCGCATGGTTGTTAATAAAACGACGGGTGCGCAGTTTTCATTAAAATTGATTCAACTTTTAATAGTTTTGTTTCTCGCTTAAATGTTTGCCAACTGTTTAGTTAGTGGCCTTTATTTCTTTGATATAAAACGTTCGTTAAAAGTTTACAACATCATTTTAGATCACTTTCTGTTGATGCAGTTGGCATTGACTTCCTGAAAAAACAGGAAATAAACATAAAGAGTGTATAAAATAAAAATTAAAGTAGCAAAAGAAGAAATAACTAAGCGATCGACAGGATGTACATTAATACAAAGAAACTATAGATATACAGTATTATACTGTATACCTATAGTTGCAACACTTTAATGAATATTGGACATTTGGTGTCGACTTTAAAAAAAATCGATAAAACGACATTTTGTGTCAACTTTAAATAAAAAAAACTCATCAGTTTGAATGATTTTGTAATCTAACTGGTTTGTTTGTGTTATTAATGTTTCCTAAAAATGATTTAAAGTAATTTATTTGTTAGATATTCTTAAGTAAGTTTAAACTTCTAAAACTGATATTGGTGTCTAAGCTATATTTACGCTTCCTGAATTTGTTTTTGTTTGTTTGTTTGTTGCTTAACGGCAAGGCAGCACAATAAGGTATTTAGTGCCAGAAATTAAAGTTTAAAGTTTAAATTTTGGTTTACATACACAAATAGAATAAAATAGAGTATATATACAATGGATATATAAAAAATTAATATTTGTTAAAAACATACAATTAAAATTGGATAAAATATACAATAAATATACAGTTTAAAATACACAGTTAAAATAACTGTGTAAAATGGTTACAATTAAAATAGAGATAAAAACGGAACAAATTATAAAGTTGATAAAAACTATAATTTATTGTATAAAAGTGTTTCATGGAGAAAATTGACAATGCTGACAGGATCAACATTGTCAAAAAGCTCTCTTAGACAGCTTACATTATAATACTTGCTTCTTACAGCTGAAAGAAGAGGACAATGTAATAAAATATGTTCAACTGTAAGAAGACTCTGACATGGGATACACTCTGGGGCAATCTCTCCCTTTAAGAGGGAGATATGTGTCAGATATGTGTACTATGTATCAGATGAGTGTTTCCTATTCTGGCTCTATGAAGGACAACCTCATCTTTTCTTTTAGAAATATTTCAAGAGAGTCGCACCAAGAGTTTCCTTTATGGTGTGAAGTTTATTGAAAACTACAGCATTCCAAGATGTTTGCCAATTGGCCTTTAGGATAGAACATAGTTTGGGTTTCAAATCTGATGATGTAATTTTTATATTAGAAAGAGGGAGTCTGAGGGCGTCCCTAGCAGCAGCATCCGCTCTTTCATTTCCATCAATACCAAAGTGGCTTGGGAGCCACCAAAATAAAACCGATTTGTCATTAGAATGTATGCTATGATAAAGTTCAAGTATATCTAGAATCATAGGGTTGTCAAATTTGTTATTATTGATGGCTTGTAACGATGATAAGGAGTCAGAGAAAATTATAAACTTATCATAGTTAGAGCCTTTAATGAAATTTAATGCTAGCAATATTGCCTGAAGTTCAGAAGTAAAAACTGAAGAACAGCTGGGAAGGCGACATTGCAGCACTTTCTGCTTAAACACTGCAGCCGATGCAACACTCTCTTCGTCTTTGGAACCATCTGTATAGATATAGTATTGTCTGCGTGTTCATGCAGAATGCAATGAAATTTTGATCTCAGTATATTTGGTTCCAGCAAAGATTTACACTCTGAATGTAGATCAAAACTTATCCTAGGTTGGTGTAGTGTCCAAGGTGGTTGCGAAGGTAAATTATATGAAGCTACACAACCAATGTCTATATCCATATCTCGCTGAAAATGCTCGATACGGATGCCAAATGTTGGGATAGCTTTATTTCTGAGTTCAAATTTTTCCTGGAATTGCGGCTTAAATGTACATTCATGTGCCGGATTACTTTGATTTGACAGTAACTTCACTGCATATTGAAGAGCAAGCTTTTGTCTTCTGATATGCAGTGGAGCTTCATTAGCCTCTACCTGCAAGCTCTCAACCGGAGAAGTTCTAAATGCTCCGAGGCACAACCTTAGGGCTTGGTTTTGAATAGGATCGAGCATTTGTATATAGGACTTCCTGGCTGATCCATATACAATTGACCCATAGTCAAGTTTTGAGCGAACAAAACATCGGTATAATTTTATTAAGGTTGAGAAGTCACCTCCCCAGTCCCTATACGCAACGACTCACAACAAATTCATTGCTTTTATAATTTAATTCGTAGATATTTGAGATGCGGAATAAAAGAAAGCTTGTTGCCAAACAGCAAGCCAAGAAATTTCACCTCTTTGACTACGGGTATTATATTGTTATCAATTTTTAGTACTGGATCAAAGTGGATTTTCCGTAAATTGCAAAAGTGCATACAGACAGTTTTGGTTTTTGAAAATTTGAAACCAATTTCATCTGCCCATGTTTGCAACTTATTCAGGCACTGCTGCAGCTGTCTTTCAAGTGTTCTCATTTGCTTTGATCTACAGCACGAAATAAAATTGTCAACAAAAAGGGACGCTTGTATTGCTGGGTTTAAACAATTTGTCATGCTATTAATTTTAAGAGAAAATAAGGTTACTGACAGAATACTCCCTTGCGGAACACCCACCTCCTGATCAAAAGT
>JAQIXG010000541.1:0-30926 GCA_034700105.1 Oconnorella tubifera
AAATACAGTATGTAGATACATACATAAACGCACTTATATCTTTATATTTATATATACATATGTGTAAATGTGGATATAGATATAAAGACAGATATTTAGCCAGAAATGTTCTTTATCAGTTTGTCTGTCTGTTTCTCTGTCTGTTTGTCTGTGTGTCCGTCGGGTGGACTGCCAAATGGACGATTAGGCAAGTTTGTGATTAACACCCTTGTATTTATTTAGTAAATAAAGTCTATGCATTTTATTTCTAAACTTATATTTTTTAGTTTTATATTTTCAGGTGTATTGCACGTGCGATTGTCGGATAGTTTTAATTGGCAGCTGGCTTTTCAGTTGCTTCGTGGCACTGCTCTGATTGGTCTGTTTGCTTTGTTTTTTTCTCTCAACGTGATTGGTTGGAAACATGCGAGAATTAACCACGTTCTCCTACTAGAATTGAATCCCAAGGATTTTGCTTCGAGTCATCAAATGTTTCTGGTACGACATTAGGGCGCAATTTGCGTGTGAAAAAAGGGGCATTTTCCTGTGAAAAATCTATTTGTAAATCTTTAATTTTGTTTTTTGTTATGAAATCAGTAAGCTATTATCTCCATTAAGTTTATGGAGCTCATGTTTGATTAGCATGCACTTTTTCTCTTACATTTTTATTTAAACAGTTCTGTGGAAATTAACAAATCGTGTTTTTTAATACAAGCGATTTTGACATTAATATTTTGGGTCGATTTGAAATTGGCTGCATCAGTAAATTACTAAATCGCAAAAATATTAATCTTTCATAAGCAAGTATTATATGATTTAAGAGTAGTTTGAATGCATGACTTTGAATCAAGAGATTACAGGATCGTTTCCAGGTGGGATTCTATCATATCTTCACTTTTCTGCAACCTTTTGTAAGACGCATCAATCATTATCAATGCTTTCGATTTCGCCTCATATTACTAATATATTCTTATAGTATTTATAACAGCCTATATATTTCTTTCATACAAAATTTCAAGTATTTGATGAAAGTTATTATATACATTTATGTATAGTCAGCTTATCTTGTAATAATTATTAAACTTCTGTCATATTATAAATTATTCACACTTTAAAATAGGATTGATGGATAAATTCACAAAAATTCTGTAACATTTAGTATTTATTTCAATTGCTAGATATCTAGTGGGATGACCATATTATGGCTTGCCTGTCTCTATCTGTACTTCACTGATATCATGCATAATGTAACTCAGTACATCTATCCTCTTGTGTTGATCTCTGTACTGGTTTTATACCTTTTTAATCCATTCAAAATACTTCAATATACTTCACGAATATGGCTTCTAAAGCTAATTGTAAGTTTTTCACATTATTGTTTAATTTGCATTTGATATTCTGTAATTGTTATGCAGATGAATGAATTAAATGTTAGAGCTTTTGGTAATGTATTTTTGCATTGTATTAGCTTATGGTATCTTTATTGTGTAATTTGTGTAATTTCTACTGTTTAAACATTTTATTGTAATTTTAGGCTTGCAATTTATTAATTATTAATTAATTTTTTTTATTTATTCTGTATTATACATTATATTGTATTACTTTAATAGTATTTGTAGCTAGTATTAGTAGCTTAATAGTATTTGTAAGCCCCGCTGATTACATTAATCTCAAAAATCTGCTAAAAATTCATTTAATAACCGTTACCTGAACCAACCCTAAACTTAACACACTTAACTCTCACCCAAACTCCCAATTCTAACCTTAACAATTAACATCTGAGTTAAAATTTGTGAAGTCATTTTGCCGATTTCATAATATAATATAATATTCTGTTGTAAATCGTTTTAGTCATGTACTGTATGTAGAAAGTTGATTTTGTTCTGTGATGTAGTGGCGAGTGATGACTGCCCCATTTCATCCTGTTAGGTTCGTGGATATATGGTTTGCTGATCAACTCATGAGCTTTGTCACAGTATTCGTTGATCTAGAATATATGACTTGCTTCTATTCAGTTGATTTAAACTGGACACTAGGTCAGCAAAAACGTTAGTAAGACTATTTAAATGCATTGATTTAAATTAAAGTTTTTCATTCAAAGTACAATTAACAATAGCAACATTGAACATTGTTTTTTATTTCGATACAGCGTAATACAAATTACAACAATCATACAATATCATTATGTATCGTGGTAAATATTTATAAAGTTATGATTAAGTATTAAGCAATACAATATTGCACCCACTTTGAAAGACTTAGTATGGACAATTGAATTAAAGTAATTGAATTGAAGTACTGATTAAAAATGATTAGCTAAAATGTAATAGCATCCTGTATAACTCAGGTGTCTGATCATACACGGCATTGGATATTTTCTGACCTTATTCATAGAGTCAGTAATTCTTCAGAAAACTTTGATTACTAGGGAATGAACATATTTCCAGATTAAATTATATTTAATTTAATCAAATTATTCAAAATTTAATCAAAGTATTCATGCAACTCTTTATACAATCAGCAATGTAGTTTTATGATCATATATTAACTTCATATTTTGAAATCAGGAGCATTTTTAGTCTTTACTTTATATATTAAAAATCAACGTACATTTTATTGACAGAACAAAAACAGTTTAAGACAGTTTAAATAAAAGTTCAAACAAGTATTGCAAACAAAAATTCAGTTGACAGAAAGTAAATAGATTAAAAAGTGTCTTGGGAAACTATCTTGAAAGTATAGTATATATATTGTATACTGTTATCTTTTTATATATACTGTATAATAATTCTTTAAACTGTTTATACACAGAGTTACCAGTATGCAACACCATGATATATGGACTGAGGGCAATCATGGCAATCTTGCCTGCCTGGTTTCGTTTTGCCCAATGTTTGAGATGTTACCGAGACACCAGGCAAGCGTTTCCTCATATAGTAAATGCTGGAAAGTACTCAACATCGTTTTTCGTTGTCCTCTTTTCATCTCTGCATAACTTATACGACGGTATGTTGTCTCGTTTTATCATAATTGTACGAGCTTATTTTACAATGTATTATATCAAATGCTTACTATATCAAATGCATTTTAAAATGTAGAATTCATTATTTATTAAATCACTTGCTACAAAAATCGAGTGACTTATTTTTAAATGTGAAGTTTGGTGAATTATTAACTTATTAAAGAAAGTTATGCATTAGTAGTAATTTAATTTATAAAACGAGTCACTAAGTGAATGGGTTTTTAAAGAAATTGAGTCACTACATAACCACTGAATATCAACCACTACCACCACCAACCATTACCGATGTGATATATATTTGCAACAACCAACTGTTTTCATTAATTGAATAACTTACTGTTTTTTCTTTTAAATAAAACTTTTTCGTTATTACTATTATTTATAAAACGTTTTTGACAGTTTTCCAAAACACTTTTAATCTTATACATTCTGTCAACTGAATTTTAATTTGCAATACTTGTTTGAACTACTATTTTTAAACTGTCTTAAACCGTTTCTGTACCCTTGTTAAATTCTTATGTTAATACATTTACAGAGTTGAATTTTAGATATTACATGTAGAATGTTGCTTAGACAAATTTTGTCAGTTATTTCTATGTTATTATTATCATTTCAGGTTCTGCTGAAGTCTTTTCTCCTGTCAACTATGCTATGTTTTATTTGTGGCTTGTATCCGCCATCATCAGTTCAGTTTATTCTTTTCTATGGGACATTACAATGGACTGGAAGTTAATAGAATCGCAACTAGATTATAATTCTTCTAGGAGAGTCTGGAGGCTTCGGAAAGAAACGATGTTCAAATATAAAGTAAAACTTTCACTTGCTTTGCATTATTAAATATATTATTAATAATAGAGTTAAGACTTATTAAGATTATATTAATGCTTGTTAAGATACATTAAGATTATGTTAAAGCTTGCTAAGACTCATTAAGACTCATTAGGCTTGTTAAAAATCATTAAGATTTTGTTAAAGCTTGTTAAGATTCATTAAGATTATGTTAAAGCTCATCAAGTCTCGTTAAGACTATATTAAGGCTTGTTTGATAAGTGGTTAAATGATAAGTGGCAATTTGTTTTCTTCAAAATAAAAGCTTCATTTTAACCCAGATATCTCCAATTTAAATACTATAACTATAAACTGGCATTTTGTATGAAATGTAATTGAACCTTAATGCTTTTATTTTGCACTACAAAAACATTGAGTCAAGGTCCATTAGTGAAGTGGTCTCTGTCGCGACAGGTCCAGGTTTGAATCCCGGATAACTCCTTATTTCTCTAACTCGCTGCACCCTTTAGTAAGACGCTTAAATTGTCAGCTATGCCTGAGACACCGTTATAATACGATTATCCAGACGTTAAGCTTAACCTAACCTAACATTTCATGTGAGATAAAGTATACTACTTCTTGTTTAGGCTGTTTATTACCTGGCTATAATTCAGAATGCTTTTCTGCGCTTTACTTGGACTCTGACAATGTCCGTGGGAGAGTGGGGGGTCATTTACGCTGAACTTGTTAGAACTGTGGTTGCTGTCCTGGAACTATTCAGGTAGATTAAAATGCGATCAGACTTTTAAAAAAACTTTACAGGAGTTTAAATGAAGTTTGCTCTTTTAGTTTTCAAATATTGTATACATCTAATGCACGTTTTATACATTCTATGTATACAGTGTCTAGTAGAAATGATATAGAAAGATACAAAAATGCAAAATATTTCTGATGTTGTATACTGAAAATAACGATTTATTTAATTTTCCGTAGCCCGATACATTTTTATTTCAGTCAGTTTTTATTTCATGCACATTTATTTTTTTAATTTGACTATTTTAATATTTTTAATTTAACTATTTTAATTTGCATTATTTTATTTTCATCGCGCTATTTTCGCTTTTACATTTTTTTCATCATAACTGTACGATATATTTATTTGACGCAATTACAGCTCATTGTTTTTGTTGTTATTTTTCACAGGCGATTTATTTGGAATTTCTTTCGATTGGAAATCGAGCAGTTAAAGAATCAGCGGAGTAGGACAGCAGTGAGAGAGTACAACGCTGAGATACCGCAACAATGTCTTCATTTGATTCAGCTGATTCAAACTGAACGAAAAACTTTGACAAAATACGGATCAATTTCGTTCAGTTGATAAATTATATCCACCATTTAAACTAACAAATTTTAAGAATGCAATCATATTGAGGCACGTTAGAGAAGCTGGACTCGGATGCGGCAGGTCCAGTTTCAAATCCTGGCTTATTATTTTCTAACTTGCTGCACCTTTTGAGTAAGACGCTAAATTGACAGCTATGTGCGAGACATCGTTGTAAAAAGGTACACGTTAAACTTAACCTAATTGAATTTAGTTGCTTATAATATGTAGCCTATAGTTTAATTTATTGTATTTTTAACTTTTAATCCCATTATATGCACTTTTTGAAAACAGTTGAAAGTGAATATAACATTGTTTATTGTAGCACTATGCGTTACAAATTTAATAAATTATTAATTTTATTGAATTTCGTGTTTTTCGTTTTAGAATTAGAGCTTAGATTACATTGTCACTTTTAATAGCTTCAAGAGGGGGTGGGCAACATTTTCCTCCAATTACCTTACGGCATTCTAAGCGGTCAACTTTTCCTCTTAATTTCCCTAGCGACCTTTTTTTCTCACTTTTTAATGACTTTGTACATTCATTTAAAGAAAAATCAGTTATTTTTCAAATTTCCTTACTGGGGGGGGAGGCACTGTCCCCCTGCCCCCCAATAATCGGCGCCCCTGCATATTTTAACAAAATTATGCGTGTTAATTTTGTCAAATTCAAGAGTGGAATAAGAGTGAACACTTGTCCTTGCATTTAATTAATTTTATTTTTATTTTGGGAATGATTGATAGATAAATGAATAAATGGATGAATGAATGAATAAGTGAATGAATGAATAAATAAATGAATGAATTAACAAATAAATGAATGAATGAATGAATAAATAAATGAACGAATAAATGAATGAATGAATGAAAGATCATGCACTTTAGCATTGTTCCCAACATATGAAATAATTAAAACTCAATTCAAATACTTCAGCTTTTCCATATGCAATTAATAATAAGAAAAAACACAAAGTCAACAGAATATAGTCTATGTATAATTATATTTTATATATTTAATTATAATTATTCATAACAAAACGAATAAATACAGCCACATAATAATAATAACTTTACATATTCTTTAACATCACAGGTTTCGCCATTAATTTACAAAATCTACAGATATAATAAATATAAACTGTAATTAATTAATTAATTAAATAACTAAGTAATTAAACTTGTGAGAATAAATATGATTAATAATATTGTAACACACACATTGGCTCGTTTGCGAAGTGGTTATAGCGATTGACTCCGAATCTGAATCTCTAGATTCAAATCCAAGTCATTTTATAGAAATATTACATTGCATTTTGACGCAAAATATTACAATTTTATTATTAATTATTTAATAATTATTAAATAAAAGTATTGCATGATAATAATATTAGTATAATAAATTAATAGACACTTTAAAAATGATAAATATATAGTATAATATTATATATAAATATGATGAATATATACTAGGCAATAAATACTTGACTTCTATTAATTTGATAAATATTAACACAAACCTAATTATAAACTTATAACCAAATGCAAGTAAGGGGGAAATAGGGGGTTTCGTCCCCTCCTGGAATACAAAAATTCAAGATTGTTCCTTAAGATTTTTAAAATGTTTTTTGATGCCTTCCCTTGTTAACTGACTCAGACAAATATTGTCAATAGACTAAAAAAAATAGGTAAATAGGCCTACTTGAAAATTTGCAAGGAAACAACCATTAATCATTTATAACATTAATTTAACAAAACAATTGATATATAACATTTGATATGATTATAAAGGCATATATTTTCAAGGCAATATAATCTCAATAATGAAAGAAATTTGACACTAAATTCTAACATTGAGCAAAACAGTCAGTTTTAAAAATAGTTAAATGAAAACATCAGGCAATTTATGTTATTAGCACACGGTGAAATATGGATATTATGGATATTAAATGTTGAAAATAAATGCAAAAAGAATTTTAGCCTTTGAAATGTTCACTAGATAATAATGTAATAATTTGAAAATAAAATACTAATTCTAAACAATTTCAACCATTATAAACCAGTAAATACCATATTATATTAATGTTGCAGATTTTAAAAATAAATTAAACAGAAAATTGTCAAGATGTTATCAGAACCAAAGTAAAGAGTGTACCCCCCTTCTAAAAAATAGGAAACTTTTTTTGAGGAAGGGGTAGGGGGGGAATATTTATCGGACACTTTAATTTAAGTCTAAATAATCTCCCAAATACAAAATTTCAGAATCAAGCATTCAGAATGCATTAAGTTAATATATAATTACTTATTCCACTAACTTAACTATAATATTTATTACACTCTAATAGATATAAAGAACAATTCTGCGAACAATTATTATTTAAAGTTTAAATATTGTCTGCAGGTTGACATAAACATGAGCAAAGCTAGAATGATAAAATAATACATAGGCCTAATAGTTGTCACACATTTCGATGAACTTACAATATTTATGCAATCACAAAATTATAAACATTGGCACAGCTTACTATTAAATATAACCAATTAAATTTTTTTTATTATAAAATCCTCTCATTTTAATATTACAAACAGTAAGAAATTGAATTGATTACAAGTGACATTAAATAATTTACAATAATTATTACTGACATTTAATAATTTGCTACAAATGTTAACATTTTGCTATCACCGATATTAAAAAATTCAAACAATCATCTCTGATATTTAATAGTATAAATTAGCAACAGTATTCAATAATTTAATTATCACTGACATTTAATAATAAAAATAAATTATCACTGGCATTAAATTGCATAAATTTATTATCACTGACATTTAATAATAATAATTAATTATCACTGACATTAAATAATAATAATTAATTATAACTGACATTTATAATTTAATTAATTATCACGGACATTATCTTCCCCATTATCGTCAAAATCATTCCTCGATAATTTTCCATCAGTCGAAATTTTACTCAAATTTTCATCCGTCCTTAAAAAATCGTCGTCAAAAACGGAATCGTTAGTCAGCGTTTCATCAAATTCGTCGTCAGATGGCGCAACATTTTGATACGAAATCGCTAGAAGTCCATCGGCTGAATCCTTGTCGTCTTTCGATGAATGAGATTCAATGCACGGCTCATTAACCGTAATTAATCCATCGCAATAATTAGTTGTTATTATTTTTACTCGTGAATTTGAAGTGCAATCTTCGATGTTGTTGTGAATTGAGTTTGATTGACTGGTATTTACATCGATTGAGTTTGTTGCGATTTCATTTGTTAAATTATTATCAGTGATGCTATTTATAGAGTCGATATTATCAGTGATATTATTTATAGAGTCGATATTATCGGTGATATTATTCACAGAGTTAATATTATCACTGATATTATTTACAGATTCAATATTATCACTGACATTATTTACAGATTCAATATTATCACACTGCGCTTTTCCTATTGGCTCAAAAGTATCGCTATTAATAGAACCCAATTGGGTATTTCCAAATGCCCGATTTTCTTCATCAATCTCACTAAAATCCAAACGCGTTGCAGGATCCGGAAAGTTCCTATCTGATTCAACATACGAAGGGGTAACGTCTAAATCGACATAACGCGCTTCGCTTTGATCATAACGCGGCGTCACATCAGGACTGATTTGATCAACATCTAAATGATCCTGCAAAATAACCGGACTAGCGTTAGGCGCGTCATTGTGGTTTATAAGTTCAACGCGCGTTAGAGATTCGAGACTTCTCGTTAAGTTCAGTCGGTTAACGTTAAGTTCGTAGTCGTCTTCGCTGTCGGTGTCAAACGATATCGTTCCCGTTGATATATAGCGACCACTGCGCAGTAGCTTCAGCCGCGTGATCTAAAGTTAGAAAATCGTAATAATGTAATAAAAATGAAGAATAATATATGTGTCTAATTAGTTTCAATAATTACAGCATGCTTACACATTTAGGTAGATTTATGCAAAGTACATTTAATAATAGTAAATTTACACACATTACACAGAGGTCTATACTAAATAAAGTCATTGTACTATATCACCAATAAAATGACAAGTGTCATTTATAGTGTGTACATATATTTATGATACATTTGAATCATTTAAAAAAGCACAAAACACAATGCTTTATTTTATGAAACATCTCATTCGGATAGTTGCAATGAAAAACATTGTGTATTCATTAAAACATCGACAAAAACATAACTGCCAATAAGTCAACCAAGAATAAAAATAATCCCTTTTCGAAATATTAGCAATATCTCAAAATAGAAAATAAATCAAATGAAACTAATATCATTGATCCGCAAATTAGTAGCAGAAAATTCAGTTGAAATATCACATCGCTAGATATGTAAAATTTTGCAAAAAAAAATTATGTTTGTACATTTTTAGTTGAATAAAGCAAGAACACATGAGAATTATCTTGTATGTTATAGTATTGATAATGACATATTGACAAATACAGTGTAAATACTTATAAAAAAAATATAAGTATAATAATAAATGTATAGAGTGTATTGATACCTCTTCCCGAAGGTCTGCAATTCTATTTTCTATATTCGCGTTGTCAGCTTTGCCAGATTTAGAGTGTAATTGTTCTGCCGTTAGCAGTTCTTGATTCTAGAAAATGACAAACAATGAACTGAGTAATTCATTTATTTGTAAATGTGTTACATATTTTATTTGTTAGAATTATAGAATTTCTATGTTTTACATTCGTGACACGTCAAAATGGCCCCAACAAATCTGCCCCAACTGCTAATTCTAAGCGTTATGGTTATGAAAAAAATTCTAGTTAGGGTTAGGATTGAAGTTAGGGTTAATTCTAAGGTTTGGGTTAAGATTTAGGTTAATTACGGTTATGGTTATTAGATGAATTGAAGGGGCCATTTTGTTGGGTTAATGTATTCGGGGCCGTTTTGTCGGTTAATGCATTTGGGGCCGTTTTGTTGGGGTACTGTTAACGTTACTTTATATAATAGTTGACCTGTATTTCAAGTTCAGCAATTCTTTGACGCATTTCAGCGATGGACTGAGAATGCTCCGCCTCCTTTATTCTTGTCATCATTTCTTCTTCTTTTGTCTAACATCATCAAATATCATTCATGTTAAAAAAAACATAAAATATAAAATAATACATATCAAATATATTTTTATATCATGAATTATCGTTAAATACTAAACATTAGTTGAAAAATCAACAATTAAAATTTTACAAGTAGTAAAAATGATCAAAAACAAGTTTGAAAACAAAAAATGTAATTATATTATTCGTATGAATAAACTTTAATAGATTTCACAATATTTATAAATATATATATAAAAATCACAATTAACAAAAGTTATGAAAAAAGCGTTTAATAAAATGAAATTTAATTATACATGAACACTTAATTATTCTTGAATTATAAGTTAAAATTGATAAGTTAAAAATTGAATGTTAGTATTACTATGTTGTTAGGAAAGCAATATGTTGTCAGTTTATGGAACTATTAGTTTAGCGTGTAAATGTTAAAACATATTTAAATAAAATCAATAAAAAAATACTGACTTTAGATTCTAAGTTTGACATCTGTCTTTGCATGTCGCTGATATTCGTCAGCAAATCTCTTTCCTTTGTTTCAAACTCGTTTTGTCGTTCTACCAACTTATCGTTTTCTCCTTCAACGCGCTTTACTTGTCTCTCGTAGATATGATTCTAACGCAGAAAAATAATAAATAGAAACAAATGAAGTATTATTTATTATTTTTTAGTATTATTTATTTATTTATTTACTTTATTTTTTATTTAATTTAAATTTTTTTTTCACTTATTTAATACTATTTCATGTCAAAATTTTATTACGAACAATTTTAATATCCAGTAGTCTAATAACAGTAATCATACTCTAGATACAGCAGACTTTGCAATATTTAATGTAATATTTAACACAGACAAAGAGCTCTGAAATAGTTCAGACGTTGAAATATTAAGTACAGAAATAAAATGTGTTAGTTTTAACAAGGCCAACAAGACGTTCAGGGAGGGAGGATTGAAGGAAGAGAGGGAGGGATAATAGGAGAGAGGGGGGAGGTAGAAGGGGAAGGGAGGAAAGGATAGATAAAGATTTTTTAAAACCCATAAAGCGATGCCTATGGCTAGTATATAACTAAACTAAATTTTTTGTTATCTAATCTGACTTATGCAGTCTATGAGAACTAAATTAACTACATAGAAAGAAACATCTATATCACATGATATTAGTAAATTATAACACCAAACGTTCGGAATAAAAAATTGATAAAATAATCTACTCACAGCAGTTTCCAATTCCAGCATTTTCTGTTTCATGCAGGTCAACTCCGATGAAAGATTGGCTTCACGAATCCTCGATGACATAAGCTCCTCGCTGGTCTCTTGCAGTCGTCCTTTATTCATCTTTCTGTTTGCATCCGGACCGTTCCATTGGTCCAAATGTTTCTAGAAAAACAGCCAAAGTTTCTTTACAAAATAAACTTCAAAGACGTTCGCATACAATTCCAGAAGTTTTTATACAAATATACTTCAAACAAGAGCTTATGGAGATAAATTTTTTTATAAAAATATCACATTTAAATACGATTTACAATTTTAATCAACTATAGTATAGTTCAAAATTAATTGATTTTGTGTAGGTTTACATTTTTCTGTAAATTTCACAATAAATTGGTCAAATTGTGGTTACTTTTCTCAGATTTGATTAAAATATAAATCATTAATCCCATGTAATGATTTGATAAACTACTAACAATAATTACAAATTAGCAGCCATAAAAGAAACAATGAATATTGCAGATAAAATACCAGTTGGTGCTACTATAGAATATGACCAATGGTAGGTCCATAATCCATATACGCCTCTCATATAATATATCATGATAAATTTTCATGATTTAATGAAAAAAGATACCTTTTACAGAAACAAACCTGCCAATATTTTTCCAGCTCGCCAACTTTCTGCTGTAATTCTTTCGCTGATAAATTACTCTCAGCTTCCCTCAGCTTACTGGCTATCAGCTGCTCTTGAAGATTATGCATCTCACCATTTGGTTCGTTGTTATTGGCCTGAAAATAATAAAACCATTTTAAAAAATGTCTAATTTAGAATTTAAACTAAAAACTTTTCCTGCAGACTTTCTTCACTCTTTGAACAATAATATTTTAGCTTAAATCACACCAAATGACAGAAAACAATAGGTTTATATTTTATATAAGAAATAATGATATAATTGAAATGCCTAGTGCGCTTAATCAACAAAGGGCCTAATACTTACAAGAAGAAACACTTAAGTAAATAGTGCGATAATCACTTGGTAAACACAGATGCTGTAACATTAAAATAGTTATCAACACATATGCAACATAATATTTTCCAAAATTGCCTAACCCACCCTGACACGCAATAAAGCTAAATATTTTCATAAATAAAAAATAAATGAAATGTAAATATATAAGCAAAAGTACATTTTCAAGTTCTTGAATCTTATTGCGTAATTCTTGCACGGTTGATTTTTCATTGATTTCTCGCTGATGCGCTTCGGTGAGACTCCACTGTAGTTGAGTAATGAGCGCGTCCTTGGACGTCTCAACAGAGCCATCAGATTCATCAACACCATTGGTCATCTAAAATTATATTAAAATCAAATCTTACAAAATCTTACAAAAAAGCTTATTGCTAAATGAGATGCAATTACTACTTATGTTAATATAATTACTAATTATGTTAATATAACCAGATCTAAATAAATAACAAATAACAAATTAAAAACAGTTTCAATACTTATAACAAAACACTTTCCTTAGCAAATTGAATAAATAATACTAACTATTATTTATTAGGACTGGGATTGAGTCCCAGTGGAGCGAGGTGTTATGCTAACTCGCTGCACCGTTTAGTATGGTTGCAAATAATACTAACTATTATTAATTATTAATTATTATTTAGTTAGCTAATTAGTTATTAATAAATTATTGAATAAGTTAACAATAAATTACTAAAATTCAATTTAGTTCAATTAAATTAAATATACAGCAGACAAACGACTGACTATTAAGTCTGTTAGCATATTGCTTATTTGATACTTAAATTTGATATTTAAATTTGATACCTTTTTTAAAGATTTCATTCTATCTAAATTTAACTAACAAATTTATAGAGTGTTTTTATGTATAAATAATTTTTTGTTTCTATTAAAACAATTAAATCTCTTATTTGATCAACTTGTGTTGAATCAAACTTATTTATGTCTCATTATAACATCAATATAGTATTTTTCTGGAATTAATTATTATCTAATATCAAATATTTAGTCAACTGTACCTCGTTTTTACACATAAGCAGCTGATCTTGACTCTGTTGTCGACTGTAGGACATCTGTCGACGAAGAGAGTAAACTTCTTCATAAGTGTGAGCGTGCTTGACTTGATCATGAATCAGTCTATCAGCAAGCATTGCTGTCTCCTGTATTTTAAAAGCAAAAATTACGATAGATATTATTGTTGGAGATCGCTGGAAAAGTGATTACAGCGTCAGATTTGGAATTGATAAGTCAAAGGATAGAGTCCCAGTGGAGCGAGGTGTTCTGCTAACTCGCTGCACCCTTTAGTATGGTCGCATAAATAGGTAGCTAGAGTTTCTTGATGAATATTTAACATTTTGAATATGCTTACAACGTTTTACAAAAAAGTATAAAATGCCTTAACAATATAAACAGACATTGTATTATATAGAATTGTGATAAGTGTGCCTGATCCACATGAAGGTGCCACAACAGATATAGCAAAAGTAATTACAATTGAGATGACTGAAGATATAGTTGCTTATATATAGATAATATAGGTAATATTACTTTTATATAGATAAATACTGGCATTGTTTTTATCAGGTTGCAATCCGATACTTATAATATATTCGCACATGTAGGCCTATGAGTAAACTTAAAATTTAACAAATTTTTATAGCATCTGTATCATTTAAGAGTCCTTCAAATTGTGTAGACCATTTAACACTGAGTTGCTTATTTAACATTGAATTCCTTATTTAGAACTAAATTGCCTATTTAACATTAATATACCTATTTAACACTAAATTGCATTCTTAACACTATAATGCCCATTTAACACTATATTGCCTGCTACACACCAATTTGAAATTTTGAATATTTAACACTAAATTGTCTATTTCTAAAATAAATATTTAACACTCAATTGTCTATTTAAACACTAAATATATATGTAACTATAAATTTTCAACCGTTTCAAGATTTTCAATTCGTTGTCTTAGAAGTCGATTCTCTGTCTTGTACCTCTGTGAAAATATTTACATAAAAATTAACAATATAATATAAAGTAAAGTTTATAATAATTATGGTCATAAATAAATTTCTAATTACACAACTTTAAACTTAAAGAAAAACATGCAAATGTTAATGCCAATCATGACAATAAATGTAAATTTAAATCTAAATTATGACAAAGCAAATACTTAAGTAAAATTTAAAGATTTTTGATACTCAACAATATGTATTTATTCATAAGTACTTCAGTGAATAATACGTACCTTTAAATGATACTTTATTAATACCATGTAAAGTGAAGTATGAAATAAAATTAATGACAAGTAAATAAAACTGCTATAAAATCAAGATTTACACAAATTTATACAGGATTAATTACTAAGATACACAGGCTAAAGATTTTTACTAAAAAGTCTACTCTATAAAAAAGCAGACAAAATAAATTATGAGCTTATGGCGTTAATAGAAAAATAAAAAAGAGAAATTGTAAGTTTAGAAACACAAAATACCCCGAGATATTAACTCAAAAAATTATTCTATTTTAAACATTTCATATTTATATCTTCAAAAATTAATTGACAAATTCTTTGTTTTAATATTTTCAAAACTTTATTTAAGCTCATGATCACCATGAGATGCAGCAAATCTGATTTCATAATAAGAAATCGCATAATTTGTTTTAATATTTTTAAATTATACAGTACAGTTCCATACAATTTAAGTTTATCAGTATAAAATATGTCAAATTTTAATATATTTTGAAATATTTAACACCATATTAACAGGTATAATTTCTTTGTTTATTTAAGCACTCAATTTTAGATTGCTTGTTAAAAGTCTCTAAATGCACTTAATTAGTTTAGCACCCCACTCCCCCCCAAATAACAGATGAGGGTGGGGGGTTCAAATCCTTCCCACAATTAAGTAAATCTTGCATTAAACTTACCCTTAATTCAGCTTGTTCTAGATTCTCTTTACTCTTCAAAGTATTGTATTCCTTCTCCAGTCTGATTAAAAGAAACAATTCAATACTTTAGCATAAAACTATTTAATTATTAATTTAATTCAGCTACTCATTATTTAAAATTCCAACCAGGGAAACAATTGAGAAGGTCAAGGGGGGCTGGCAATAATGGTAATTCATACAAGCTGGCAAAATCAATACGTTTACATAAAGAAGGTTTATATTAAAAAGTGTATCAAATAGAATTAGTATTACTAAAATGACTAATGCGCCTGATCAATAAAAAGGTTTGCATGACAAAACCCACTTAAGTTAACTTAATGGTTATTCTTATTCAGTAACTATATAATAATTATAATCCAACTTATTAAAACTACTAATTTATACATTATAATGTATAAATAATTTGCATAGATAAATTATTCATTATAAATTAACGACTGACTCACTTTTGTGTTATAACCAAAGTATATTTCTGTTTGTTCAACCTGCATATTTTTATTTTTTATTTTTATCATTATTTGTATATCTTCTTTATTTAATCATTTGCTAGTTGTATAAAACTAACTTTAATAAAGCAGCGCCTATAAGAATTTTTAATGTAATCAGCGATTTTAAATGAAGAAATTAATTCGTTATGTCATATTCGTAAAAACTTTATAATTATTAACTTTAAATAATAGATAACCAAATTTTCCATCACATATATTATATCTTTCAATTCATTTTTTTCCAGGATCTATCGAGAACTATTACGTTTCTCGCGTATTTTAATAACTATAGCTGCTGAAAACATTTCTGCATCTGAACAAAAAACCAAAGATTTATTATTAATGAATCTCCACAAAACTGAATCAAAAATAAACGATAAAACTTGAATCAATCCAAGTTTCTGAATAAAACTTCATAACTGGAGGCTATAAAATAAATGTTAAGTTCTATAACACTACCAACAGTAAGCCAAAAACATTTTGAAGAGATATCGACATACCCAAACTCAAACTGATCTAAATAATCTGCCGATTCCTTCATTTAATCCTTTAAGTTTTGAATCCAATGTTAATGTAAAAACTTGGTCTTATAAGTTGCATAATAGATCAAATCATTCAACTTCTAACTACACATCCAGTTATGTTTCTTATTAATATAGAAAACATTAAGTTGCAACATCTAACAACTAACTATAATTGAAGAACTCATCAAAGCAATAAACGATAACAATTGATTCAGTTAATGAATTGATTCAATTGCAAAATTGCAAACTACATTCTCAGTTATCAAATTAATCAACTAGCAAGACTGCAACATTTATTCACTAGCTTTATTAACTCTTAGCTAACTAAACTTAACCCTACAACTCAGTAGTTCAACTCACTAATTGATAACTATTCAACTATTTTAATGATAGCCACATTTTATTCTTATAAAGCCAATTTCGTATAAAGTAAGCATACATCAGTCGTTATTACAAATACTATGCGACAAAACGCGAATATATTTACTGACAGCCTGTCACTGACACAGCCAATACACGCAACTGTTGGCCAACAATAGCTTAGCCTACAGGCCCGCAGGTACACCAAACACTATTTTATCATAGAGCAATGTTATTTTTTATGAAGCAATGATGTCAATTGAAAATTTCCTTTGAAAATTATAATGCGCGCCGCGGGCTCCGTTGTTAATATAAGAAGTATTGACTGTGCGCACTGGGCTTAGTTATAAATGCGTGTAATAACGACACGAGTTAATGATTTTTATTAGAATAAATATTAGCTGAATGCTTAGTATGATCGGCTAAAATACTTAAGTGATTATATGAAATTATTAATTACAAATACTTAATTTTTGAGGGGGGGGGAGGGTGGGGGTAGAAAATACAGTAATTGTAAAATTTTAAATTTACATTTTAAATTTAGCGCAATGTGACATAGAACGCTTATACATGCGAGGTCATTAAGTTATTAACATTTAAAAACGCATCTTCACATTTAAAAACTCATATTTATGTGTAAAGAGACGCATATATATGTCAAATAGCACCGAGTAATAATACACATGTGAAATTAAATGATGACAATGGGAACATTTGTTCATACCCAGTTATTGGAGCGAAACGTTCGCACATTAACCATTAATCAATGACAGAGTATGTAAGAGATTTTAATTATTAAAAATGACCTTTATAAAAAAAACTGAGACTTATAATAAATCAAGCAATTTAAGGATCAAGATTACTACAACGTAGGCTCAACAGCAAAAAATACACGAAATTAACAGCTTTCCATCCATCCAGGCATATTTATATAAGTGAATATTTCCGATTGACCATTTTTCTGAAAACATTTTGGCAAAAAGTATTCAAAATTACAATATAACTTTAAAATCGTGACACGTCAAAACGGCCCCAACAAATGGGCCCCGACTGCTAATTCTTACGGCTAGGGTTGGTATTAGGGTACGGTTTAGGTTTAGGAACAAGGGTTAGTGATAGGGTTTGGGTTAAGTTTAGAGTTAGTTAGGGTTAGGATTATTGAATTAATTGACAGGGCCGCTTTAGCGGGTTAATGTATTCTGGATCATTTTGTCTGGGTACTTTTTAAACTAAATTACTCAGTGCAGAATTCAAATAAAAAAATCATGGAACTTTAGAAATAAATTCAAAGTCTCGCTCCCACAAATAAATAACGATTACAAACTGACAACCAATACCACATTAGGGTATCACATTTTTCACAGTATCACATTTTTCTCATGCATATTAATGAAGGTACATAATATATGCATTGTTAGAAGTCTAAATACAAGCTGGCCATTGAATAATATAGAAGTAATTTGATTTAGCATTGACATTGCAATTAGTCGCAATAGCTCAACACAACAGCGTTTAATATCTGGTTATTACAACACATAACTACTTGTAGTAACAATTTTCAACAGAATTAACCTTAACAGTTGTAAAAATAATGATAAGAAGAAGGAAAACAAAGAGGGGGAGAGGGATCGATTCCCCCACCCTCTCCCCGAGATTTAATTGACTCATTTCAAAGCAACCAGTGGCTGATTCATAGATTTTTAAAACAAAGGATACCAAACACAAAAATATTACCTCATTTCGGTTTTTCTAAGTATGTACATTTTTTAAGAGGGTGGGAGTATTTAACAGATATTTCTGTGATTATATAGTGTGATTCAATCTGTCGTTTCACAAAATTATGAAAATATTTACATCATAAAAATATAGGCCTGCAGTTACGAATATATTCTGAATGAATCAGAGATAAAAATTATATAGTCGTGATTCAAGCAATCGTTTTACAAAATGACTTTTTACTGTTGTTTATTATTTATATATTTATTTTCTATGTTTGAACAAATAAACACCTTTTAAGATATATTGATATAAATGACATTTCAGATGACAGTTGCGCAAATAAACAGTCTGACACAGTAAATTAAAAGCGAACTGATAAATACCGCTTAAAAAGTATTTACAGTGAAAATTGATTTTTACAAGTCATGTATTAAAATGATAGATTTATAATACATAACTATTAGGACATGTAGCTAGTGATAAAATATGACTTTTATGAAAACATGTCAATCAGCTTAAAATCTAGACTGAATTGCAAAGTTCTGTAGAAAAAGTGAACTTTTTAAATAAGTTCAACACCCTAGTAGCAAGATTCAATATAATGAAAAGATTTTATCTGGTTTGCCATTCAATTTCAGTGTAAAGGAACTTTTGTAGATTCTTTACAGAAATGTTAAATGTTTATATTGCAAATTCACTGCATAATCTTCCATTTTAACTTTTAGCTTCTATTCTGTTTAATAGAAGTAAAAAAAATCGCAAGAAAAAGTTCAAATAATTACTTTATTCCTTCTTTAATTATCCTGTTATTATTAATATTACTACATTATTGTAATTTAGATTTGAATTTGCAAATAAAAATATCTACCTCGAGTACAAAATGAAAGTTTACATACCGATATGCCAAAATTATACAATTTGCTACCAAATATTTGGTATATAATGTATGTAAATAGATAAATATAGTGTTTATTTTAGTCATAAAGTAAAATGTTTTGGCTTTGAATCGACATTCGTCTATTTAATTTAAAACAAACGTTCTGTCAATTGACACAAATTAAGCAAAAATATAAAACAATTATTACTATCCCTACATCATTATTTAAAATGTAATTTTTTCTATAATAAAGGCACAATGCTTTCGAATATTAATAAGAAAATATGCTAAACTTACTTCTTCATCTTTCTTGCGTTGTATTTGACTTGAAATGCTGTTGTGAAGAGAGACTCCGGATCCCCTTCCAACCGACCGGGCAGATCTTTCTGCAGTACCTTTAAAAAAAAAGTTTCATTTTAAAAAAATATAAAAAGAATTATTATATAAATGCAATTATTAAAAAAAATATGAAAAATTAACTTAGATAAATTTTATCAATCAACTTCTATAACTTGATTTACAAATCTGCATTCAATTTTTACATTAAATTGGATTTTAAATTGAAACCAACTTGTATTTTAACTAATTATTCACTTAACCATATAGGCTTAATAGTTTATCGAGTATTTCGAAAAATGTAATGAATGTTATTATAAGATGATCGAAAATTGGCATTTATTTAATATAATGAAATTTTGCATTCCATTATATAATAATGTAATCAAACAAATAAATGATTAAATAAAATATCATAATTTCACTAACCTTCATCATTCCCTCCATATCCAGTGACTGAAGTTCCGATGAACTTAATTGAAGCATCGCAAACCCAACGCGAAAAACTATTTCAATACCCTGCAATAGAATTAAACTTCAAACATCAGAAAAGATACATTATTATAAAAAGGTTTCACAATGACCCAAAAATCTCATAATGAGGAAGCTCTTTCCCATATTGACTTTAAACCACAACTTAGCAATAGGGCTAAAAATAATTAAGTTCAAACTTAGCCAAATGATTTCAAGACCTAGTCCACTGTTTAGCAGAGCTAGTCATTATTCCCAATCAAAACTGATAGGCATACAATACTGATAGGCCTATCAGGATAGGGACTTACCATCCATCTATTGATCATTAATTTCTCCAACATCACTTTTAACAAAATTACTTTCAAATATTATCAAATATTACTTTCACTATTATGAAAATACTATCTCAAAATATATCAACCTAATACTAGTTGTGAGCATTTAAAACCAGATTAGGATTAATTAAATTGCCGCTTGATTACCTCGGATAGAAAGATGTCAAATATTCGACAAGCCAATGACATGGGGAGAGAAGTAGTATAGAGAGTCAGAAACCAAGGAGTCGCAAACATCGACACGTGAAAACTGTGCAACTGAAAGTGATTGTGCAAATCTGGCAACTGATCCTATAAAAAAGCAACCATTTGCATCAGCATTTAACAGGATGAATAAATGTTACATTCATGGATAGATGTTAGGTTAAAATCCAAATTTAATCCTTTTTAACTTCTATTGAAATCAATAATCGAATAATAATAATAATAATCCTGTAATAAAATAGTTCCTGAATATATTAACGCTCATTCGCAGGATTCATAGATGTAGGATTCGAATTCAAGAGATTATGGTATGAGATTATATGACTTGTAAAAGTTACAAAGTCGCTGATTATCTGGTTGTTGTTGTATTAAATCAGAATAAAAAGCATATTTAGTCATATTTAGTGTTTGAGTTAAGTGCGCAGAAACTAAGCCATAAATAAATGCTTCACACTTTAAAACAGCGATTTTCCTTCTTAAATGAGTCTTCATAACATACAAAACTATGTATATAGTATTGAATGAATGAACAAATACAATTTGCATAAAACATTTGATGACATTATGATTAATAACCATCACAAGCAAGTTTGTAACTTTGTTGCTTTCAATTTACATCAATATTAAGAATCATTTTCAAAAATATAATATCAAATTATAAATAATTTTAATCAACAAATCTTATTACATAAAAATCTTTTTTGTAGTATACCTGAATCATTGATTCCAATTGAAACATGCACAGACCGAGTTCTGACATAGAAGGTTTAAACAATTCTCTCAGTTTATAAGTTTGCATGATCTTGACGGCCACTGCGAATGCTTCCTCTTCAGGCATCTGAATATAAATTAAGAAAGATTCTAAAATAATAATAATGGCAGATTATTATTAGAAATAAACAAAAAGAAAAATAAATAGATACATTTAAGCTTAATGAATTTGTAGACGTCAGAAGAATTAAGCAAACAGTTAAAAGTTTTCATGAGAGATTCTAACTTATATCAGTTCAGAATAGCCACTTACTTTATTCAGTTATGCTTACAAATAATTTCTTTTAATACTTTTAAGAACTGTAAATTAATAGTAGATACTATCTTTATATTTCTTCTACTATGTATTTATTCTATATTTATTTTATGATGTCAATTTGCATTGCTACATTTTGTTTTATAGTTGATAAAATATTAAACTTTTAAGAATGTTTTTTTTGAAGTTTTTTTAAAAAGTTGTTTAAAAAGTTTTTAAAAAAAAGTTTCGTTTTGTTTACATTAACTAATTGTTGTTTGAATAACTAGGCCAGTTTTACAACAGGAAACTTTATTTAAAAAGTTTCCTGTTGTATACCTACCCGTGTTAAAATTAGCCCAAAGTATCAATTTAACTAGCCCAATATACAAAACACATCAACCCAATGTAGATATTTAATAGATCTGTACAACATTACCTGCATTAGAAGCAGCCCAACTATGAAGCCACTTCCCTGACAATAACCAACTTCCTTATCGTGCAAAGAATAAGCCTACAACATTGATTGGAAAATAAACTTTTAAATGACATTGATTAGAATACAAACTTTAAAATGACATCTAAAGAATTAAATTATAAAGAAATGTGTACATATAACATAGCTGTAGATTCCTTGTAGAATCTACCCTGTAGATTCTAGTGGAATCTACTCTGTAGATTCTACACGGGAATCTACCCTGTATATTCTACAGGGTAGATTATACTAAAAATTATTTTTTCCTGTATTCTCTTTGTTTTCAATTGTTGTTTTCAATCGTTCAATTTTCAATATTATATTATTTCAAAGTTTACACTTCAATCTTTTTCGTAGAATGCTGACTGATTCCATTTATAATCCGAAATCATTTTATTTTTTAATTTAAATAAAATAAATAGGGTGCAGAATATTGGAGGGATAGAAAATAAAGAGTGTATAAAAATATGTCGCACCTTCATAACATTAAAAAGACTCTCTTGTCCCATTCCGTTCTTTTCTCGGAAAAACTTATGATCTGGATACGTGCGCGTGATGTCGCGTCGTATGATTTTCTCGCAAGAAGACGACATCTTCATGTACTCGACGTACTTCTCTTTATCGCGTGATCCGCCCGCGTCGCAAAGTAGCGGCCACACAATGCCACGGAAGTGATGGGGCACTCCACGACGTACCAACTCCTGAGCCAAAAAAAAGTACAAAATATAAGTAGAGTACTTTGCTGATATAAGCTTAGATACTTATGTACTTATGATTATCTAAGCATAATCATAGGTACTGATGCTTATCTAAGCATAAGTACTACTTATTAAAAGTATACTTATACAAGTACTTGAACTCGTGCTTATATAAACATAAGTTCTATAAGCATAAGTAGAGTACTTGTGCTTATGCTTATAGAACTTATGCTTACATAAGCACGAGTTCAAGTACTTGTATAAGTAGAGTACTTGTGCTTATAATAGAAGTGCTTCTGTACTTGTTGAGTATTTATACTTCTAGAAAATATTCGAGAAAGTACTCCTAAACATACTAGTAACTAGAGTACTTATACTTATTCTATTAGTAAGTACTCTAGTAAGTACTCTTGTTCTTAAACTTATTGAAAATACTTTGTTATTAGTTAATTAATCCTGCAATTACTAGACTACTTGCTCTAGTAGTAAGTTATAGTAAGCACTCTAGTAAGTACTTACTTACTTGTTAAAGTACTTACACTTATAGTCAGCACTCAAGCAAGCATTCTTGTACTTACTACAATCATTTCTAAAAGCGTCAATACTCTCTGTATTTCTCTTTTTCACAACCAATATCATTTTTGTGCTGATGTGACGTTAAGCAACCATATAAATCTACAAATCTTACTAGATCAACAATCACCGTTAATAAAATTTCTACATAATTTCAAATCAACCTTGACGTAAGAAGTTTTTTTCTTCCCCTTCGTTTCCCACTCGTCTACAAGTGTCCTCCAAGCCGACCACAAATCATCAGGGACGACTTGAAATTAAGAAATAAAACATTACAACATTTATTTATCAAAAAAATAATGATTGTCCGACTTTAATAAGTATTTAAACAATAACTTAAACATAAAAATAATAAATTACAGTCTCGAAATAAAATAGCAAAAGAGGTAAGTGGTACAAATAATATATTTTTTATACAAATAGCAAGTAAACTAATCATATATTAAATTCGAGTAAAAAATGAAACAAAATATAAATAATGATCTATAATTTAAAGTTAATATTCAATTGGATAACATAACAATATAATTTATACAATATATATATTTCTGGATATTAAATAAAATTGCCATAGGATTAACATACTGCGTTATGAAAAAAATAAAATGAAGTTAAAATAAATAAAATGAACATTACGATGTAAATAAACTCAAAATAAATAAAACTTTAGAACAAATGATTTCATCAATAAAAATAACAAAAGTAGCTCTCCATACAGTTTAAAGAAGCCAGAATTATATATGGTAATACTGATAATATAATTTTATAATATTGATAATAGTAGGCCTACAAAATTCATAATACAGTTTCATAATATTTGAAAATGTAATCAGAAATCAAGCTAATAACCTTCATCAGGTTGCGAGTTGCCACTGCCTGCAGATAAAGTGGACACTTCGCTTGATACACTACCCTGTCTTGAGTGCCCGCTTGCTATTGGCTGTCCTGAAACAGAGGTCTCTGCTGATTGGACGATTTTTTGAGAATGAGGACTCAGCGATCTTAACGATTTACAGTCCGCTTCTAACATTCTAAAAGCATATTTTATTAATGTAACTTTATTAATATTAGTTTTCTAAAGTTAATAATAATTATCACCTATTATTTTCGTTGTAATTAACTGGTTGCGGGTTACTTGTTATGAATAACCACAAAGAAATAACCAATAACCAGTAACCTGCTACTAAGTAAGTAAGTTACCGACTGTTGGTTATCAATCAACATCAACAAAGGCTAGTAGCAGCAACCAGTATAATTGAAAACCAAAAAAAACATGAATTAGTTTTTTAGCAGTAAAGTTTTAATAACAGACAATTAACAGCCAGTAACCAGCAATAACTAGTAACCAGTACATAGTAGCAAATTGTAAAATAAGGCAATATGAGTTTCAGTCTACATCAAACAAAAAAAACAAAACCAAATCACCCCTTTAAAAGAAGTTTTGGTTCTAAACTTCCTATAAACTTCTTACTTAAACTATATTTATATAACTTAAAACCATATAATAACTATATTAATAACTGCGGTTTTTCAGTGTATAAAGCCATATATTCATTAATCTATTAGCGCAAATCAATGATAAATTGAACATTGCTGAAGGCTGCTAGATTATTGCACGCAGCAAAAGTCAATGACATTTTCTTGTAAATCAATACAAGCATTGATACTGTTCAAGGTTTTGGTCTTCAGAAATTACAGTTTCACGAGTTATCGCTTAATTGGAAATATACCTCATAATACTTCCGCTTAATTTATACTGGTTAATAAATAATACATAGAATAGATTTATGTAATGTAATAAAAACTATATAATACACTATACTGTACGCTATACAGGGAATATTGTGTAATATGTCCAGAGTATACAATATATAATTGAGTACCGGAAACTTATATGCACTAAAACAGCCACAATATAAAATAATACTTATTATAAAATATAATTATGCAATTAAATAAATTAACTAACTAACTTCAATTATAAAATAATACTCAGATAACTAGATAATAGGGCCCTACTAATATTTCTTTAGAAAATTATTTTAGTCAAATATATCTTTGATAAATCTTATAGAGGATAAATAAAAATAAATATTTTTTTTATGTTATTAGTAGAAAAGATACATGACAATATTTAATTTAAAGCCTTCATCTTTAAGAAAAAAACGCCTAAAATTTAAAATTGAAATATTTAAAAGAAGAGCTGCAGCCTTTAGTAATGTACTTAACAAAAAAGCAATAATAAACAAAATTAACAAACAAAAAAGAACAATACGTCAGTTCAAATAAACATCAAATAGCGAATTCAAACAAACCTGTTTGCCTCTTCCAGTTTTGCAAGTAGATTCAAATTATCCGAATCTCGAATTGGCGTAAAAGCGCTACTCTCCCCATTTACAACTTTCCCATTTTCTCCATTTTCTTCGCACTCTTTCAAACAATTTCTAATCACTTTAGCTACAATTCGATTCGCTTTCTCCGCCTCATCATCCGTACCTTCATGCACTACCTCTGGTGTAGAACAAGTGTCTAATTTATCATCAAGACTAACAGTAATTTCCATACTAGACTGATTTTGTTCGACAGTATTTTCTAAAGGGTCTTTTTGAGGATTATCGCAAGTTTCTGGATCAGATTCGTCGAATTTAAGATCTAATCCATTCGTTGAAATAACCCGCTTCTTTGTTGATGTTTCGCTGCTGAGACTAGTCGGACTTGTAACTATATTATCAACAGCTGCCATTTTCTGAAAATATTTTTAAAATTAGAATTTATTTAGCTCCATTTGATGTCGTTTATTTTTATGTGATATAACGACATAAAAACAAAATACAAAACAAATATTGTAATCCACAATTTGAAAGCACTTTCTGCGAACACTAGTAGACCCAGACTTAGCCATAAGTGGTATCTGAGAGTTATATGGAAGACGCAAACGTGGAAAATTAATAGAAATATAGTCACATAACACAGAAATTTAAACATAAAATAGGAATATGCACACAAATACAAACTATAGCATATCATTTGACTACTCAACTGATTAACTGAACATCAAGATATAACAATCAAGCTTAGTTGCAACTGTGAATGAGACATTTTCTAATTTGTTCAAAAGTACACCACACACATATTTAACATAAAGAATCATTAAATTAGATCAGCCTTCTAATTAATACACTGGATGTGAATTCATTCGAATAAATTTAACCCGGTATAAATAACATGAAATTTATTAAATTAAACTTTATTATGGTCAAAGTTTCACAGTAATTGCATTGAAAAAGACAGAGTTTAACAATCAATTGGCTTCCCATCAAATAGTGAAATTCAGTAATTTAGTTCAACAGTAAAAAAAAGCCAAATATATTGATCGGATCAGCTTAAATTAGAAATGAGTGCTTTAGCCAAAAATGGGCTGATTTGACCTAACGAGGTCACGGTCTGACTGTCCAGGGTGCAACCAATCAGATAAAGAGATTTTAACACGTGATCCTCCAGGTCAGAGCAAAATATTACGATACAAATATGATATATGTTTGTATATTAATACCCGGTATCTCAGTACATATTTGTAATAAATTGTATTATGTACCCAGCGATATATTTATGATATATTTATCATAATGAAAATTTATCAATTTTTATCAAAATGGGAAAATGAAAAATGATGTGGAAGGCAATTGAAATATCTACGTGATGCATTATTATTATTATTACTTCTCCTGTTTTTATAATCTTATGATGACAAATATTGATATAATGTGTATGTACAAGAATATTGAAGATGAAATGTGTTCAAAAGTTACTTAAGTATTTTATAGAACAGTTAACTTAAACTATACACTGTAAAGCCTATACAAATAAAGATAATATACTGTGATTGAACTGAGTATCAGGTTGATCAATTATACACACAGCACAATGCAATATCAGATGAAACAATCGACAACATCGCATCACACATGAAAAATCAATTAATTATTATAACAAAGTATGCTATGTGTACTCAGTTCTTATTCGGTATCTCTAAATTAAAACAAATAGCCATTACTGTAAAAAAAACTGCGATTACTATCAAATAATTCTTCTTTTAGAACAATTGGGTCTTTATATTACAGTAGGCTACATCTACAAAGAGAACACAATAGTATAATACCAATAAACACAGTATAGGCTTCAATAATTTGGTATAAAATATTCAGAGTTAATAGACTCGAAATCGACAGGATCCAGGTTCGAGACCCTTGAGATTCAATATTTCGCTAAAATTTGCAAGGCATGAAATTTCAGACAATTCTCTCAAAAGAAATTATTTAATTCAAAGTTTAACTTTAAACATTTTTGTATAAACCAATACCTGTTCAATCCGTTGAGCTCTTCTCGATTCGAAATAAATAAACAACTTAACAAGGCCTTAACCTACCATCTATAATGAAATTTAAGTCAATAAATTAAATAAGCCTTTGAATAACTATAGAACTAATATATAAATGAATCCACGTAGTAAGTTCACACAAATATTGTGACAGATTGTATATAAACGATAAGGACTTGAAGAATAATTTTACTGCTTCGCTTTTTAGCTAGGATTTCACACGGCATAATAAAGCGAATACATGGTAGTTGCTAGATCGTACATTGTCTTGGTATAATATATGTCTTATCTAGGTGTAATGAACTTGTAATCTTGGTGTAAGCCGTGACACAATATCGCGTTATAGATCTATATCGTCAGAAACGACATATCGGGTTATATTTTTAAAAGTTACGTAATATTATATCTTCACATTATTAACAGTTATATTTTAAATTATCTACATTTTAAGTTAGACTTCATCAACATCTGATAAAGTTACACGTATGACTGACTTCGTCATCAGAAGTTTTATGTATTGATATCTTCTTTTTAACGCTAGATGAATTTATATTTCCAAAAGTTATATTATTCGTATCTTCCATATATCTCTACATTCAAAAGTTACCTGCATCTTCATGATAAGTTCACTGGTATTTCTATACATTTTTGTTTAAATTCAAAGCCTTTCGTATTAGATAATAATCAAAAGGACTCTGAAAAGTCATAACAAGAAGTATCTAATAATCAATTGATATCTAATAATCATATGATATCCAATACCCTAATAAAGTAATTAATATTCTAATCAAGTATCTAATAAACATCAAAACCCTGTAACATAGGATCAGTTTAAACTTCAATGTAAAATACTCATATTCTAAAATTCAGCATGATAATACGCGAAGAAAAATTAATTTAGATATTTTGTAACAATGTGACTGAATTTTTGTTAGTTCTCTACATATTTTTCTTTCTTTAGTGTACCGTATCTATTTTGTATTTTGTATTTATTTTCTAATAAAGTTTCATTTAATGTACCATCTACAAACACGTAACTCTGGGTCCGTAATGCCTACGTCTTATAGCCTACGGCTTTATAATAAACATACAACAATGGCATAGCCTCGTGTAGGCAATAAATTGCCTACATACTACACGAACGTTTGTTTGTGTAAAAAGCAGAATACTGCAGTGACGACATATTAAGCAATAGACCCATAGTTAATATACAGGCGGAAGCGCGCATGACCGAAGACATTGAAACAGGGAAACGTTTGGGAACCTGGCAAAATCTAGGAGAATCGGGGAATTATCTCATTCCCACAATGTTTTAAGCCTCTCTTTTCTGTGAGAAATCATCAATAAGCTCCTTGTCGATGAATTTGTAGTTTGGTTATACGTACAGCTGTTATCAACATGGTATATTGTATACTACTGTATAATTGTGATATGATCTAAAAAAGTAAAGTTATTGCCAACAATTTTTTTGATTAATCTTCAATAAAATAAAAAAAGTCACAAAAACTGTTGTCTTCTTCTTTAGAATCAAATTAATTCGATTTTGTCACGAACTCTGTAAGCCTTTAGCAAATAAATTGGTTATAAATGCATAATAGGCTGACTTGAAACGAATAACAAGAAAATCAATAAATGACTTATTATTAAGTGAGAGGAGAACAAAAATCTTTTTGTTGCTGATTTTTTGAATCGGTAAAGAAGCACTAGCTGCTTTAAGATCGTTGAATTGGCTATATGTAAAAGTATATAAAGCCAGTTTAAAGTAGCTATAGTATATATTATTATTATATACAATTATTATTATATATATTACATAAACGTGAAATAATATATATAATTAATACATAAACACTATAATAGATGACGATATTGCTCAGTTTTGACATGGCTATATTAAATAAGAGTATATATAATATAATCAGTTTGAAGCAATTATTATACGATACATTTGTATTATTATATTTTAATGTAATACAATATATATAATCACTATATAGACATTATGATAAATAACGACATGGCTTTTTAGTTTTGACTCATCGGCAAACATAAAAATCTTGTTGACTTTAATTAATGGTCGACCCATAAATCAAACAACCGCACAGAGCTGTAGTAACTGACTTCCATAAACATAAAGACATGAATCACACAATCGTGATAGATGCATATTTGTAATATTTACACACTAAACACCTGTGAAATCGTCAAAATTATTGCAATCGTTTACATTTTTCACCAAAAAAGTAACGATTGGTTATAAATTGTGCCCTGGATTGTACATTGCGATATTGATAAAATGAATCACCTATGAGATTTATCTACGAGTAATTAATGTCAGGTGATTGTATAAAGAATAAATTTCTCTTTAGAATTAGTGTAACACAGCATCTTTCAGTTTTTATTGTTTACTAACCTAAGGTTAATTAGTAACATAGCTGCGCCCTATAATTAGGGTCCGTGACAAGCCAAATTTTTATCTAAATTTTCAGTTGGACCTTCTGAAAGTATAATTTAATATCATTCCTATTTTACATCTAAATTTTCTGACTACATTTTAAGTCTAAAATATATTTTAGGACTAAAATCTGTACATTTGAGTTTTATGCCTAAATTTAAGTACAGACTCAAATTCAATCATCTACATAATATATTCATTAATTTGTTTATTAATTTGGGGGCTTTATAACAAAAGCATCCCTCGGCTTTAATTATAATTATTGACTTACACAAAAACTGACAATGACGCATTAACTCATCTGGCTAAAGGGTGCGGCAAATTGCCAAGTTCACAAATATAGCAAATGCTAGGTTCATGGTTCGAGGCTCTGTAACGTCTGTTTTTTATTGAAAAATGTTTCGATAAAATGGTCTTTAAAAATAATAGTCTTATTAATACCTGGTATATAGCTTGTATATTAAGTGACTTCAACTTGTATATCCTGATTTTATTTAGTTAAATTAACTAGCGTAGAACAGTATACTATATAGAATTTAAAGTTATATATAGTCGAGAATCCATCCAGATACGTTT
>JAQIXG010000542.1:0-30895 GCA_034700105.1 Oconnorella tubifera
TCAAAAATAAACATGATGACACGATTTCACAAAGTTTGTTATAGGCATTCACTGCTCATTGGTGCAGAATTTTCCGCTGAATGTCTATGGTCTATTTGTTGAGATATAACACTCTATAGGCACTTTTTTATTGATAGTGAAGGTTTAAATAAGTAGATGTAGTTATTAAGTAAGTTACAGCAAAGTTATTACAGTTTTCGATTGAAACAATCTCTAAAAAATGATTGTACTATTATCTTATTACAGTAATTCTTAATGTAAAAGAATGCGGAAATGTAAACGGGAAATTTGGAAAAACCTGACGTGCTGGGGAAAATGTAACTATACCAAAAGTCATCAGCTATGATGTATATTTAAAATATATGAATAGTTTTAAAACAACTGATATCATGCATACCAGTGTAATCGATTGCTAACTAATAATCGAGTAAAGTTGGTTATATTTACTATATTTCGGAGTAGACACAATGTACAATAGGAACAACAGCTATTTTTTTTCAAATAACATCAGATAACACGTTTTTTAAAAGGCATTCCGTCTACTTAAAGTCAATCAATTGCACATTTTGGACATTTTTGAAATTTAAAGCTTTCATTTCATAATTATATATTAAAATAATAATTTTATAGTCCCCAGATGGCATACGTGATTGATTATATATAATCAAAAATTGAAGCACGACTGCTGAATTATAATTAATGATTTTAGTAATTAAGTAACAAATATGAGTAATGTCTGATTAAGAGTGTCCGATTTGTTATTTTATTCTTACTTTAGATAATTTTAAAGAATATGTGTAATTTTAAATTACTACTGTTTTAAAATCATTTTACCTCCCTTCGAATGATGGTATACGTCTGCGTAGTCACACATAGTAATACTCTATATAAGTTATATCAGTAAGTTCAATAATTCTTACATTTGTATTTAGTAATGTTTTGCTAAAAATGTTGAAATGTAATAATTTTCAAAATATATAAACAAGTTCATGTTTCTCCGAGATATAATATAACTTTATATTTTATCTACAGAATACTGGTGTCAAAGCTGCTAAAAATGCAACAAAATAACAAAACAATTATTATTCGACACTATCAACATGTAGCTTTTAATGTACAACAAATATTATCAGATCAAACGGAGGACTAAATGCATTAAATTGAATTAATATCATTTGATTGGTTTTGTAAGCATTAAGAAAACACGCCGTCTACCACAATAAATATATTATTGGATATGTAGTACACACTAATAAAGCAACAAAGTAAATCAATCCAACAAAGAAAGAATGATAATAGTTTCATACAATTAATAACAAATATAATATCATACAGTATTTTGTTACGCAAGAAAAAATACAACAATGATGACGAGGTTCTATGATTTGATTTTAGTAAAATATGAATGAATTTAGTAAAATATGCAATGCCCAGAAAAATTATACGATTTCAAAACATTAAAGATATTTAAAAAAACTGAACTCAGACTTATAACACTCCAATGGATAAATTTATAGTATAAATCTTAATATTGTAGTCGCAAATTTAAAACTAATTTACATGAAACGAAATATATCAACTATCAGAACGATTTTACTTAAGTCTGTTTTGGAATCTGGCCACGTTTCGAGTTGAAATGCAGCCAAACCAAAATTCAAAAATATACAGTAGCGACAAATTTAATTTAAACCAAATCTTTATTGAATTTTGCACACACACACAACTATGAATTATTTTGACTGTTGCTTGCTCTTAAAATATATAAAATAGGCCTATTTGCAATGTGTTTCCAACATAAAAATTAAATTAAAGTGAATAAATTAAATGAAAACCAATCAGATCAATTCTTGCTGAATCTCTGCCAAAAACAGCGATATAAAATATAATAGATAATAATCGAATTTCAATAATTAAATTGTTTGTTTACTATTTAATGTCATATCAGCACAAAAAGTTTATTTTGTGATAACTTGTAAACTGAATTCATAGAATCAAGCGATGAGAATACCTGATTCTTTGTTAACACAGTGCAGTAAATAATTCTTTCTCCTTCTTGAATAAATCAAAGAAAATCGATAAAAATATGAAATATTATTATTCCACTGTGACTCCACAGTTCATCTGACAACTCTATAATTATTACAATTATTATGCAAACGTGAAGAAATGGAGAACTAAAATAAGTACAAATCATAATATCAATATTCAACAAGTTTAAAAATCAAAAGCAGATATCTAAAATGCATCTATATACACACACACACACACCATGTTACCTTACAATATAGCAAATACAAATATAATAATATATACAAGACACATAGATTATATACAGGGATGTGTGCTCGAAGCGTACAAAGAATATAGTTCTTAAAAAAGCATTTTCAAAGTTAGCCATGAACTTAACATCAGAATTAAATGCATTATTTTCTGTATTATGTGAACACAATCGTTTTGCACATTGTCATTACTATCCAGCAAATATATTGACATTTAAAATTAAAACAAAATCTGAAACTCAGTAGCTCATTATAAGTATTAATTAATTAATTCAAAATAATTCAGAATAGACTTATTATAATTATAAGAGAAACTGATGCATGGTTTTATTCATATATCATAACACAAGAGATTACAAGTCACTAAACCCAAATTTCTCAATAAAATAATGACAATAGAATTTAGGTAAAAATAATCACATTTTTTTGTTCAAAACATTATTTGAATCCATTTTATTACAAACTACAAATATTTGTAAATTGTTTTACTTATTAACTAATGAAGTTGGTGACCATCAACAAGCAACACAGAATGATGAGGATAAATAATTAAAGCCAATAGTTTAATGCTTAAAATAGGATCTTTACATAGAATAAAACAATCTCAAATATAAGATGATAGACAATAAAAAAAGTAGGTATTTCAGGTATTTTTCTAAATAACTTTATCAACATATACAAAAATAGCTAACGATAAATAATAGACAAACTCACTAAAAAAGGTAGCAAATTAATAGCATCTCAAATTTGTAAAGCACTGACTAGAAGAATTATTTGGATTAAAACTAACAAAGGAAGCCTTAGTGATAATAAAATATTAAACGTGACATTCTAAAAGTCCATAATGAAATATACTGTACATAAAATAATATCAATGAATTCTGTGTGATGCAAAATTATGCCTTTCCTCAAGTTGTATAAACTAATAATAACTAAAATAAATTTGCTTTTAACAAGTAATGTAGATGAATTCAAATACAGATATTACTGAATTATAATAAAAATCACTTTTACAAATAAATGCCAATAAAAATACTTTAACTCAATAACAAGAAATAAATTTCAACTTAAGTTATGATAAACACGTAGATCATAGTGTATTGAAGATGTAGCTGTCAAATTGGAGCAAAATTAAATGGATAAATAGATCAGTGAAATATTATGAATGACATGGGACTGAACAACGGGATCTCAACTCTGAGCCACTTTGATATACACGGCGATAACTCAAAGCTAAAAGCAAAGCAAACTTAGCGCAAATATAACTTACAAATAAACTGATATATCATTTTGATTATTAATCAAAACAATTGCGTGTAAAAATCTTCAATTTCGTGATGATTAAATTGTTCAACTCAAATCACAAAAATTTGATTTAGCAAGAGTCAATAAAATACAAAATCGAACTACTCATTCATAGAATATGAATACGATATAACAATAAAACCTAGTCAAGAACAATGAACACAGAGATTTCAAAATTTAACCCTCATATATTATACATCAACGCTAATCATAAAAACAATCAAACATACACCAGAAAAATTTAAATCTCGCGCATGCATGCAAAATGAAATAATATCAGAATAATAAAAATGTAAAACTAACGCATTCCTCGTTAAATAGATCGTTAATGAATAACAAAAGGTTAAAAATTAATAATAACAGTAAATATATCAATAGTAAGCATAATAAACTACATTCCATTAAATAACTCGTCAGTAAACTGTTAAAACAATATTGCAACATATCTCTGAACACAATTAGGACTAAAAATGCAAAAGTTAAAGAAATAAAACAAGATGAAGAAGAAGCAAAAATAGAAACTGCAAATTCAAAAAATATGGCTGCCAAGAACAGCTAAACACTTTATATAAAAAAATGTAACTACAATATACACACACACACACTCTACGTACTCTGTACAAAGTCGTGAGTTGATATTTACAAAAATATTACAGGTTTCTCTGAAAAACACCAAAGAGAAATCAGATTAAAGAAATCGGTTATCATATTTCATGCAACAAGCAGCAATTTAATTAACATCTACGAAGCAAATATATATTACACTAAAGGGTAAAAAGTTATAAAACTCATTCAACGAAGATTCTCAACATATCTATTTTTATAAATGCGTAGCTTAATAAAAATTATTATAATTATTTACAAACTTAATTTTAAATGCTAATTTTTTCTACTGTTTACAATACAGTTGTAAATATATTAAATGCTTATTCTTGTCACTTATAGCACACTCTTTACATTGATATAATATGAATAGTTTCACGCAAATTTTCATTAAAATTGTACACAAAATTTCAAGATACAGATGCAAGAAATTCATGTTGCCAATGCTCACTATTTTCTATTAAAAGTTGATTTATTATTTAACGCTAAAATATTATGTCACTTCATAGATTGCATTAAAAAAATGAAGAAGAAAATTTTACAATAAAAGATTGCACATTAGAATAGGTTCAAATCTAAGATTCAAACAAGCCAGATAAATTATATTCCAAAATTGTATAAATAATAGAATACAATACCTCTGATATTGCACACTTAGCTTGCTTAGATTAAAATCACCATTCATTCATTCATTCATTCTATATTGTATAATACAATATATAATGTAAAGTCATAACGGAGATAAATGGTAACGAAATATCTTAATATTTCTACTTCAAAATCTAATAAAATATATTCTATAAAATCATTACCGTCAAATACTTAAGCAAAGTCAAATGTGATTCAATTACATCTGAATGATCAGTCAAAAATAATGGATAAAAATGTCATAACATCAATTTTTGAACAAAAAAATATCTTTGACTAAAAACTAATAAGTAATCTTTCCAGTCAGAACTCGGAGTCAAGTGGTATTACTACCGTGTTGAATTAAAATATAAAAAAATCTTTCAAACGACTATTATAAATACGAATTGACAAATGAAGTCTTTCCATATTTCTCATACCAACATACTAGTTAATATGCCATAAAACTGTACACAACATTGTGCCAAAATTTTTCACTAAATGCAAATGGAATTGTCAAATAGTTCAAATAGCTGCCGCATAGCAAAAATATCAACGTTTGAACTCAAGAGCATAAAATATCTACTCGCATTAAATCTTATGAATCTCATAATATGCACTTTATGTAAACAAACTTAAATATGAAACTTATAAACATGCCTATTAGTAAACAGGTCGTGTATAAAATGTGCATGCAACTGTATGTTCTATCCATATAATATACTCTACACATAAGCATACATATTGTACGAATAGTTAATGCATCTGCTTGCATTAAGCGTATACTTGAACAACTCTAGAAAACAAATACAGTTAAGAATTACAAGTAGCGTGGCATCATGTTATAGATAACAGATCTCCTATAAGGGTCTTGCATTGACTCAGCCGATGTGCTCCCCATGTACTCCCCAGGGGTGGGAGGTGGACCCCCGTGTAGAGCACCCTTTGTGCCCCCGCTTGTTGCAGCCGCTAAATACTGCTTGTCATTTATAAAACTATACGTAGGCTGCCCATACATTGCTTCCCTCCCATATGCGCCCGCCCCACCAGGCCCCATGCCCCCGCCGTACTGTCCCGCCCCACTCCCCGTCACTGCAGGCGAGCACCCGCCTTGCTGCATAAAAGAGTGCGGTGACGCCATACCTAACTGATGAGATCTGTACATGGCATCGCGCGCAGTGTAGTAATATCTATCAAACGTATTGATGCCAGCAGCCATAGCCGCTGCGCCGTACACATCTGGAGGCAGCGTGGCGTGATGTGCCTGAGCGGCTAACGTCCTATAGTCACTGAGTTGAGCAGCTGCAGCCGCATGTCTATAGACATCTTCCAACTGCTGCCTCTGTGTTGAACTGCCATGAGTTGAGGACCTTGACGAATAGCCAGACCCAGAGGGCACAGCAGTGGGACTGTAAGTCAGCGAGTAAGGAAGACCATACTTATCCGTGCTAGTAGGAGGGAGTGGTGCTGTCTGGGAGGGAAGAGGAAGAGTGGAAGAAGCGGCTGAAGGGAAGGATGTAAGATCAGAGGATGCGACACTCCCTGATGCAGCTCTCATGCTTGATGCTTGAGTCACTGAAGTGTGCATCGAGTCAGTTGCAGTGTTGTAATGATTACGTGACGGTGTTTCTAACTCACGCATACTTGATTGATTCCAAGGTCTTGACCGGTCATCAGCTGACCAATGTTGACCTTGAGTTAGACCAGCTTGAGTCAGGCCAGCTTTCATACCGAGAAATGATTCTGCAACATAAGGACTGTTTGGTAGAATGGCTGATGGTGGACGACGAAATAGATCAGGATTAGGACGAGAGAGTGATGGCAACTGCTGCGTCATATAGCCTCCAAGGACTCTCTGGTCCTGTCCACCGAGTCCAAGATGTGCTCCAGGGTCCTGGAAGTACTGCCCAAAGAAATCCTTAGAAAGAGAATCAGGAGGAAAGCAGGACGACGGAGTGGCTGGAACAGGTGGTCTGGCAGGGGTTGAATTCTCTGGAGTTCTGAGAACAGCGAAACGCGCGTCATAGTCTGAAATATGACCAGAGGGGTTCTCTGAAATGTAACCAGCGGACGGTGACGTGACGCTGTATGAAGCACCGCGATGATGCTCGCTGTAAGCAATCTTGCTAGACGGATCAAAATAAGCCATGCCCGGTGAACCGGTCCCAGACGCAAGGCCTTCCAGAGACTGCAGAGGATGTCTCTCGGCATCACGATGAGGATAATGTCCACCAGTGGGATACGACAGAAGCGGATCCGGATAAACAAACAATCCGGCATCACGCGAAATGTTTTCTGATGATCTCTCTCCGTGCATGGGAGAGAGAGATTGAGGTCTGTACATCGTTGAACTGTACACACCGCTGGATTCATAACGACTCAATTCATTGTCTTCCACGCGCTTGTCATACACCGGTGATCTGGCAAGATCAGTCTGGTTCTTGTTCTCTTCTTCTAAAGTCTGAGTGGTAATGACCGGAACCGCGTGATATGGCTGCGACGTAGCAGTGTCCAAATTTTGTGAGATCATCGGAGGAGGTTCATCACCGGAATCGTAACCTCTTCTCGAACACCCCATCTCGCTAGAGTCGGTAGATCTACGCGCATCCACTCGTCTGCTCTCGTTGTTGACGGGACTGTGAATCACGTCAGAATTGTGATGCGATGAAATGTACTCTCGCTGTTGCGTATTAAATCTATGATGAGATGATTCATAGTTGCGCTGCGGTGAATCGTACTCGTGACGCGGCGATGCATAGTCGTCTTGCGGTGAACTAGATTGATGATTAGGAGAGAAATAAACGCTGCGAGGTGACGCATATTCTCGTTGTGGCGATATGTTGTAAGATTTATCCGCGGGACTGGTATGAGATATACTCTGAGCAGCAGATCTCATTGGTTGAATATATGACATGTTTCCATCAATGTCATCACTGCTTGATCTAGCTCTTTGTTTGTGTTCGTAAATAAGTTCTTGATCATAAGTTCTCTGAAAGTTTGCATCATTATTTAGGTCAGCAACAACTTTACTATGCATATTTGATGCATGAACGATACCATGTTCACATTTACTGTCATTCACTTCGACATTGGAATCTCCATACTGCATGTTACAGTCTTCATCCTGTGAAGTTTCTTTTACAAATGAATCCGTTTTGTTAACAGAAACTTCTTCATTATCTTCAGAAGTTATATGAATGAAATCATCGAAGCTAGTCGGCACGTGAAGTTGCTTCTTGCGTTTCTTAGCTATACGACTAATACCTTCAGTGTTTAAATCAACATCATCTTTTTCAAAGTCATTGATAACAGACATCATAGGAGGGCTGTCAAGTGTTGGAGGAGTCTTCTTCTTTGATGATCTGGCAGCTTTCTTTGGTGTTTTCACCACATCTGTTTGATCAGATTCCATGTTGCCAGAATCAGACAAAATAATTGATCCCGAATCATTTACAATGTCACTGCAGTCAAGTCTGGCCTCAGCATTCTCAACTTTTTTGCTCTTTCCTTTCTTTACAGTCTTAATCTTCTTCAGTGTCACTGGGGGGCTGGAAATATCTTCAACAAATTCAATTTTTTTGTTCTTAGAAGATTTCTTGCCAATTTTGGTTTTCTTTGGTTCGAAATGATCAGACGTATATTTCTTGCCACGACTCTCCGTCATCTCCATATTTTTGGCAATTTCCTCACACGCCTCAAGCAATTTCTCAACTTCAGTTTTTCGTCTGTTTCTCAATTTCTCTCCATTATTCACAATTTTTGCTGAATCTACTTCTTTACATTTTTTCATCCTCTTCATTGCTTTACCTTTAAAGTCATTTTCATCGACCTTCACAATATCATTAGATAAATTATTCATCGAGTCAGACTTGCTTTTTGAAGAACGCTTCTTCTTACAAGGACCCTCTCCGCTGGAAATAATCTCTTCAACATCTGCAGAGATTCCATCAGCAATTCTCTTCTTACTGGATTTTTTCCTTCCTTTTGAATGCTGTGATTCAGTATCGGTTACACCAGTCTCCTTTGATGTTGCAGAAATATCTAATTTTTCACTTTCCACTGATATTTTATTTTTTATATCTGTTTCCAATTTAATTTCAGATTGTGCCGCACGATTTTTCAACTTCAAGTAAGTTCTTATTGGTTTTCTTTCAGTATCTACCGATTGTTCATAAATGCCATGAGATTCCTCAGATGTGATATCCTTAGCAGAACTTCGAATAACCTGCAATGGCTTTACAATGATCTGATCCTCCTCATGAAACTCATAAACATTTACTTTCTTCATTTCAAAAATCTCTGGCACATTCATTTTAGATGAATCCAGTAATCTAACAATTTTCGTATCAATTGATGTCTTTGAATTTTCCGAAGATTCAATCTTCTTTTTTTTCTTTTTTGAACTCGGTGTCTTTTTTATCGCTTCAGGGTTTGTGGTATTTTCCACAGTTTTTGAAAATTTATGAACAGAATTGTCGTCATTTTGACTGGCAGCAACTTGTGCAATTATTTTATCAACTAAACTTAACTCTATCTCAGCTATGTGAGCACGAATAGGTTCGGTAGTTTCAGTGTTGATTTCAGTTGGCTGAATAATTTCAGTCGCAGCAGATTCATTAGATTCACTTGAATAAATACCTGAAGCAACTCGAGCCAAAGTATCATCAATTGAACTTGCCAAAGAAATAGCAGCTGCAGAAACATTTCGTTTCTTTTTCTTTGAAACAGACTTTGTTTCAACACTGTTGCAATCATTTGCAATGGATTCCAATCCAATTGCCATTCCTTCAGTCGGCTCCATATCATTTCTAGCATCATCTTTAACAATGACTGTGTCCAAAACGTTTTTCTTAGACTTCTTTTTTCCTTGTTTTGCCTTTTTGATGACTTGACCATCTGAATGACTTTCATCCAGCTTCTCCTCAGTTGATATAAATTTCATCGCATCAACATTAGCAATATGACTGCTGCTACTGACACCACGACATTCATCCGTAGTTTTAATTTCTGTCGCAACAGCGGTTTCACTTTCTTGATTACCATCATATTTCAAAATGCAATTGTCAGTGTAACTTTCAGTAAATTCACATTCTTGACTGACTGTATGTTCTTTTTTAGGATCGCATGAAAGTTTACGCTTTCTTTTTGAAACCTTACCGTGAGCAATATCTTCAATAGGATTAGTCGAGTTTTCAACAACAATTGAAGTTTTATCAACTGCAGAAGAAATGTTATCAATGATGCTGGGATCAACAGCACTAGAAGAGCAAGGATTAATTTGCTCTTTCACTGCTGCATTATCAGCCATGATATTAAATTCTCCTTCTTCAATATTTGTTTTTAAACTGTTGGGACCATGCGCTTTGAGCTCATGAGCCTTCAATGAACACTTTTGCCAGTAGCCAAAAGAGCATTTCTGGCATTGGAATGGTTTTGGACTGGTGTGTTGAAGACTGTGGGAGGTAAGATTTTCAGCATGAAAATAAGACTTGCGACATTTTGGCCAGTCACAATGAAATGGCTTCTCTCCTTAATAAAAATATACAAACAGAAATATTGATGCTGCTCTAACTTTCATTACAAGTACATTAATCTTATATGATATTTTAGTAAAACTATGAAAATTATCTTTAAACATCATAACATTAAAAATAATGATTTGACATGAAAAAGAAACGAGAATGAAGAGAAAAAATAAAAAACAGAAAAACTAATATAATGAATTGGTAATAACGAGGAATATTGTATAAAATTAAACAGAGACATTATCGGTTAACTTTTAAAAAGTAAAACTAAAACTATTTGAAGATTACTTTTTCAAACAAAATCAATAATTATTATAAAAATAACAAAACTTGCGTATACAAATATTAAAAATTAAGCATGAACCAGATGTAAATCCATCTGGGTACATGCTTTTCATCAACAAACCGGGATGCTTTTCTTCATGTCTCTGCAGCCGAATGAGTTTTTTGAATTCTTTGCCGCATTCAACAAATGAGCATTTAAGTCTGACAGGACTTCCTAAAGGCACTCCTAACGTTAGATCTGATGCCACTTCTGGTGCCACATCTGATGCCACTTTTGATGTCATATGTGTACCATCTATTACCACATCACGTACAGATAGTGCCTGATCTAAGATGCCAGAATCTAAACTCAAATTATTAGAAATAACTTCATTATCAACATTGAACACATCTGCATTCACAGTCTGGCCCGTATCAGCGCCTATGTTCATAACCTGGCTGTCTATGTGATGCCTCTCATCGGCTACAGCAACACTAAGATCCAAGCAATCTGCTCTATCAAGACACGGCATTTGATCATCAGGAGCTAATCTGGACTCATCTTCAGAGTTGGCAGCCCTAAGGAAAACAGGAGGCTCTCCGCTATGTTTCACTGACTCGTGTTTATTCAATGAGTTCTGAGTCTTGAATGACTTTGCACAGTAATCGCATTTGAGCGGCTGTTCTGCGTTACTGTTAAGCTTTCTTCCCTTCTTTTTGACAACAGCAGATTCATCATCAACTTTAATATCACTGATTTCTACATTGACAGCATTGACTGTATTCTCTGCATCATCATCAACAGCTGCCACAGCTGTTGATGATGCTGCCACAGCTTTCTTCTGTTTTTTCAGTTTTGTGTTAAGTTTCTTTGAACCACTTCGGTCTTTATTTAATGACACTTCTTGCTTAGATTTCTCCTTCTTACAAAATTTAATATCGTCACCATGCGTAACAACTTCCGGTGCTTTAAAATCTCTACACTCAGATTCTACAACTTTTTTTGTTTCAGTCCCAGTAACCTCCCCATCATTCTTCCCTAGAAAACTCTCCTCCACACCATGTAAGCGTTGCAAGTGCGTACGCATGGCTGACACAAACTTGAAATGCTTTCCACAAATGCTACAATCCCAGCCTTGCTTCACCCCGGTACATTCACTCTCATGCGTCTGCAACGCGTCGTCGCGAAATAGAACGTGGCATTTCTTACAGAGTCGTCGACCGCAGCGATTAGGATGACTAGTCAGCGAGTGAGCATCGAGTGATGAGTGATCAACCGTAGTGAAGTCACAGTGAGCGCATGTGTAGATCTTATGAACGCAGAGATGTTTACGCAGCTGACCTTTCTTTCTGGAGCAATAGCTGCAGCGTGGACAGCAGAATGGTCGGTCAACTCCATCTGATTTCTTCTTAGACTTCTCATCATTACTGATACAATCGCTTGATCGATCTGCATCACCAGGCAGAATCTCACTAACTGGTATGCATTTATTTTCTGATAATTTGACATTTTCTGACAAGTTAACTTTTTCAGTTAGATGTAAATTATCATAATCTGACTTATTTATATCGACTTTCTTCGATGAGTTTTTTAATAAATCAGTGGATTTTATTGAAGTGCTGACATTTGGAATATCATTCAAAGTGGCTGAACTGTGTTGCCAATATGCTTTTCCATCATTCATGGTTAAGTTGTTCGTTAACCCAGAGGAATGAGTTAAGTCCAGACTATTACTGTAAGTACCACCATTGGACATTCTAGCCAGTGCTTCCATTAATACCCTTGTGTCAAAGTCACCCCTAGGATCAAATCTGCTGGAATCTTCCTTGTACACAGAGCCTTCCATGTTACCTTTATTAAAACTTCCATCAAAACAGATGATTGGTACATGCTTGTCAATTTTTTCATTTATTTTACGTTTCGGTTTTGAAGCTGCCTTTAACTGAGGTTGAATAATGTGTTCTGTTGACAGGGAATCCGTGGCAATTTTTCTTGCCTCTTCATCAGTTACATTTAAATAATTTCCAACATCACTGAGCCTTGTGACAGAAGACTTATTCAAGTCATGGCTTAAGTTACTTTCAATATACGTAAAATTTGTGGCCTTGGTCTTATGTTTTCTTCTTGGCTTTGATTTCAGTTGCGCTGTTAAAGTAGGATCATTAACAGTCTCAACCATTGCATCCAACTCTTTACTTCCTGACTGATCAGATAAAACTTTATCGGCATCCAGTAAAGAATGTTTTCGTTTGGATTTTAAATTCTTTGATTTTTTATTGCCAGACTCGGCTATACTTTCGCAAACAGGTTGATAATTGATAGTGTCTGAGAATGCTGTATATGAAGAACTACAGACATTTTTATTCAAAATAGAATTTGTTGTCACAGCAATGCAATCGGAAACAAGTTTACTGCTGCTGCTGCCCGAGGCTATAGAACCAATGCAAATTTCCTTAATCTTTTTATTCTTTTTCTTTGAACATAGATTAATAGGAACCGCTTCACAGTCACTCTGCGTGATAACAACCTGATGACCAGATTCAGCCAATGATTTACTCTCCGCGTTAGTATAAAAATCAATAAAATTTGTATTTATTGACCGCGAAGAATTCTCAATGCTTCTTACTTTTTTCGATCGCGATTTTTGCTTAATAGGTTTGAAAACATGGTCTTCAGTCAACTCTGTTCCTTGTGCATATGATTTACTGACCTGCTTACAAGAAACATTATTATCCTTCCGTGATGTCTTTGATTTTGCCTTCTGAGATGACTCCATATCATATCTGCTAATATCTGATACTTCATTTATTTTCTTATTATTTTCAGTGAAACTGTCTTGAAGATCATCAGATTGTACACTTTTCTTTTTTGAAGATTTTACACGAGTCTTACTTGTAGATTTTGAATTGGAAATTAACACTAAACTTTTAACAGAATGTGCATCCTTGCAGTTAGGAAGAGATATAATTAAATTGCTTTCTGTATTATCTGTTGCAGCATTTGTATATTTCTGAGGGACAGACATGTCTAAAGCTGCAACATCTGCAAATTCTGCCACTGCATCAAATCTAACATTGGGTGGAGAGTTCTTTTCATTAAGAATTCCTTTGTCAACTTTTACTCGTCTCGATTTTCCCTTAGGTTTGGGGGATGGTAATAATTCAGATGACTCAGTATTCACAGTTGTATGGTTGATTTGTACCATATCTACACTTATATTGTCAAATTGGGATGTAGATTCATTGTTTCTAGATGCAGGACTACACTTTCGAGTCTTTAACAACTTTTTATCTGCAGTGCAGTCATTTCTCTTATCATCTGCTTTATCTTCGCATGACATACAATCAGCAGCATTAACAGCAACAACACCCTCATCTAACTTTTGCTTTGAAATCTTAAATTTTTTTGCTCTGGAGTTTTTCTTCTTTGGCTCAAGACTTTGATTATCTTCATATATTTCTTCTAATTTTTCTCCTTCTACTTGTTCTTGCCCACTTAATGATTTCGCTGCCAAATCTTCAATAACAACACCACTCACAAGGGAACTTATAGAAAATTTATTATCAAGTGAAACCAAACACTTGCTTGCTTGTATATCCCTACTACACGTCTCCGTTGTATCAGATCCTTTTCTATTTGAACATCTTTTATCAACTTTACCTCTTGTTGTTAAATCAATACCTTTATCCTTAATATTTGAGAGTTTTAAAATTGAATCCTTACTGCTTGGAATTTTAACTTTGGAATCTTTAGCGGTTAATGTTTCTACTCTTGAGAAACCATCCGCAGGCATATTATCTTCATTGGTTTGATTTACGACTTTCTTTCTCGGAGTCCTTCCTTTTCTCTTCGATTCATTTCCAGATGATACAATAGCATCATTACATTCACCTCCACTCCCAACTTCATTTTCAGCTACACTGGCGGGCTCTGATTCATTTGACAACAATCTCTCTGCCTGATCAGCTAGAACTTTATCAATCGTAGCGGTTGCGAGAAAGCTTCCTCCACCTTTCTGCAAGTTCCTTCGATTCTGTTGGGAAGCGCAGAGCATCAGTTCATTTACAAACTCAGATGGCGCACGCTTTTTAGGGCGACCCCTTGAATGACTTCCTTCCACATCACCCGACGTAGGAACAAAGTGAGTAGACTCTGCGTTGTCTGATCGCGTTATGACATCATTCATCTGCTTGATATGATTGAGGAAAACATCGTTGAAACTCATGAGACTATTACGTTCAGCAGACTTTCGTTCTTGTACATCTTGTCCAATCTGCTTGAGATTCGTTTCTATATACGAATGACAAATTACCTCGTCATTGGCTGAACTCTCTAACTGTATACTCCTTCGATTACAATTTTCTATATTTGATCCTGTTGTCGCATCTGATAATTTGTTAGAACTAATCTTATCAACAACTGATATTTTATCAGGAATATCAGAATTATTTAACAAATGAACTTCATTTTGAACTGATTTACTGTCAGAAGCATTAATTGTTCCTGTCAATAACTTATTATCCAATGATTGCACATTAACTTCACCAAGCATCATATTACTATTAACCCAAAAAGAATTTACTGATTCTTCATTTTGTTTAGAATCGTTTGTCGCATTAGCAGCTATAGTTTTATCAACTGTCAGTAAACCTTTGCTTATATCATTATCAATAGTTTTATTAGACTGTTGCCCTGCACTAGTGCAGAAGTTCGTAAATTCTTCATGTGTATCAATAAATTGTGCAAGAGGTAAATGCTGCAAAATAGCTCCATCAGATTTATTATTCTCCGATGTGTGAGATTTGAAAGCGTCTGATTCATGCGACATCACGTCGTTGCATAACGCCGCATCATTGGACTGCTGCGAGACATGATCCACCAATCTATCTGACTGGTCAAAATTATCATCAGAATGAGATGGAGTAATCTGTGAACAAAGATTGACCGGTGAAGAAAATAATTTAATTTCGCTCAATGTCTCAATTCGAATTGAACCATTCAAGGGATGATTAAACTCTTCATCACAAGCGTGATCATTATCTGAACCAAACTTTGTATCGCGCGAATATGATGATTTCATTGAAACATTTTCCAAACTCTTGATGTCAATATCGACATCACGAATTGCTGTAGAAGATCCCTCATCCAATCGTTGTACAGTTTCCGCAAGTTCTTGGCTCTTAGTCAAGCCTGGAGATATAATTGTTGTCTCCGTTTCAGCTAAGACTGCTTCATCATGTAGCAAGGAGACTGGACTTAATCTGAATGACAATATATCAGCACTTGCAGCTTTAAACTGAGCTGCTCGCCTTGAAGGTGATTGACTTACATTGACAGTTTCTGCTCGACTCTGTGACACTTTGCAAATAACTGGATCGGTTGTAGATATATCGCATTGCAAAGATGATTCAGATACAGAAACTTCTTCACATATATTTCTTCCTGTTTTTGTTTTAGTCATATCGCAATCATCTGATGAACTACATCTTAAAGATTTTGTTTCAAATGCCGCCAGATTTAACTTTGAATTACGAGACTGAGGAGAAAAATGCAATCGTTCATAACAAGACTCACTTGCATCTCTCTCACTCTGTGTCATATTCTGAATTAAACCAATAGACCCACCGTCTGCTAATCCCGTCACATTACGTAAATAAGAACTATTTGAATCAAAATTTTCTTTAGATTTCAATACCTCACTCGTCTCATCTGCAAGTATTGAGCTATCGTGTCTATTAAAAACGTTTAAATCCATTAAACAGTCAGTTCTATCGTCAATATTCCTTAAGTTACTATCAGTTAATAAGGAAGAACTACAAGAAGTTAAATTTTGATCGTAATGCGAATCATGTACAAATCTGTCGCCTTTATCTGTAGCATTCGTGATACTACCAGCGTGATCAACAGTATTGATCACAGGGACATCAATGTTACAACTTTCTGTTGACTTCTGACATGATTCACTCATATCAACGCAAGAATTAAAACTTTCAGGAACACCATCAGTGACTAACTGATCAGCCGACATCATCAAATTAGATGAAGACTTTAGATCTCCATGTAGAATATTATAATCATCACTACTGTGACAAGATTTATCATCTTGCTCATTAATACATTCGCTGTATAGTTCGCAACTGTCCGTTGTGTTTACAGCAGAGTGTGATGCAGTTAAATCTAAATCACATCTATCTAGATTTGTTACATTTGGATAATGATGATTAGCTGCAAATCCAGATGACTTGTCTACAACTCTATCCGTCTCACCGCTGGTAGTATTGAAAGAAATCAAAGTATCTTCTGATCGAACTAGACTTACATCAGAAGACGATGTACACTTGCACGTTTTGCTCCATTTCTCACACAATAAACAACTCGTCTTATAATTCTTCTCAACGCTACTCTCAGAAACTTCATCATTACAATCTAATACGCTATCGTCTGAATATATAACTTGAGTAAGATTAGGAGTAGTTCCTAAAGGGGAAACTTCAGCCACGGAGTCCATTGCAGAAGAAATGTAAATAAATCCAATCAGTAGAAAGACAGTTGATTGTTATCCTTCAACAGCATTCTAAAATAAAAACAATGTTGATTAGTTAATTATCATTATCCGTGTAATAATAATAAATACAGACTGATAACATGCATATTTACAAAAGAAGTTGCAAGCGAATATAGATATGACAGCAATAACTTACAAATATTCGCAGGAAATAAATATCAATTCTGTCAATCATCCAGAAATACTAAAATATCAACAAATAGGTTTTTATGACAACATACATCCATTAATGGAAAAGTCCATGAAATTCTTTTAATAGCTTCGTCTCTACCAAGTAAGAATTTAAGATTTGTCAAAAGAAAAGTATCCAGTTATACAGTTAGTAATAAATAAATTGCTTCAGACAATCATCAAAGTCGCAAGAGAAGAAATCTAGTATTATTTGTTTATACTTATAATCGAATACATTATTATAATTGTATCTTGTGCGACACGCATTATACATTGAATGAAACCATATTCTGTACCAAATCATGCAAAGAGTTACTCTTTCACTTACGACCGTTAAGTATAGCCTTATATTTTTATTTACATATCTAAATAACGCATACAAATATATCACACATTTCGAGGTCTCTCTTACCCTGCATAATAATTTAATAAATTCTATAAATCATAAACCACGCCCTAATGCCCCACTCCCCCTAAAGATTATTCCCCGCCTAATTGCCCCCCCCCCTCCATCCTATGTATTACCGTGATTTGAGACGAAGCAATATACAGCCAAACATGGCCGCTCCGTCGAGGAATAAATTATCCCTCCTCCCTCCGTCCATCCATCCTACTTCCCCTGATGCACGATGACTGAACGATAAGCAAATCAACTAGACGATCCAAAGGTCCTGGGTTCAAATCCAAGTCAGTATTACGCTAAATTTAACTGAATTACACTGATTTAAGACTGCCATTAGTAAATCAACACTGATTATTATTCTCAGATGATATTAAATCCGTGCTTTTATAAAATCCATTCGGTAGATTGAGCCACGCGAAAAATAATATTATGCGAATATTAATATTATGCCTTGTAGCGGGTGCTCGTCTAGGCCACTAATATAAATTAATTGGTCATAGGCTTGTAATTAAAGCGCCGCGTTAGTGTCGTTCAATATAAATGCTGTCTCGCCACTTTCAGTTTACTACTAATATAATAGACTATTTATTATGGTGAATTTTAAATTTGGTGAGATTGAAGAGAGCTATCACAAGATTGATCGGCCGTTATGATAATTGAAAATTAAAAATTACTCACTCAATAAGCTTATATAAAAGTTTCAAATTATTTTATTTAAAAGTTTCAAATTAAGTGATCCTCCTAGCTTATAATCTAAGAAACAAGCCAGAGACAACTTCACAAAAATGAGATCACTAGTAAAATTTTGTATATATTTTAAGTGTCAAATTCATTTCAATTAAGTCTCATTTAAATTGACATATTATATAGGCTTACGTATAAGCCTTTGTCCATTTATTATCAAAGTATTAACGGCTAGCCCCCGGGCCCCAGTCCACTCTCACCCAGTACACTATAACTGCGTCTTTGCTACCAAAGAGGGGTTGTTTTTATACACCCGAGAGAGAATGGGAATTACCCTTCGTCATAGTAGTCCGTGACTATTGCGATACATTAGAAAGCTCGTCGCTGCTTTAACAATTTTTATCGGAACATGTTTTACTACTATTATAAGTCTACTGCATTATTATTGTAATATTATAAACACGTCTGGACACGTTAGATCGGCAATCTTTAAATGTTGCATGCCCATAACACTGTAACTTGTAGACTTATGAGTAAACGTATGTTATGCATAGACTATAATTATGATAAAACCCATGCTTATAATATATGAACGAAGTTATAAATTTATACAAGATAATTAATTTTATTTTCGTTTATTGGAGTGCTTCGGATAGCGCAGAGTTAAAAAATAGACTTAACATTACTAATTTCAAAAAACTATTCTAATTTGATTCACCGTTTTGTATCTGCTTCTATATTATAGCAACGGATACACACTTTTCTGAAATAATTTATTTAACGATATAATGTAATAATATTATTATAATAATTCACTTTTTTATACAATTTTTTAGATAGACCTATCTATCTACGATCAAATTATATATAGCTCGCCTCAAATTCATAATGGTCACAGTCTCAAGTTGGGCAACTTTTCTTCGAGATTTGAGTCTCACGTCATCGAAATGTTTGCCAAAATCAATTCGTTTACAATAAGCCCGTGATCAAAATTTAATAGGCCTAATCTTTGGCAAGACTTCAATAGTTAAATGGGCCAAATGTCGCGTGTAGGTCTATAAACAACCAAAGTTGACGGGATTAATGTGGTTTGAAGGGTGACGAAAGCTATATATGGCAGCCCTAAATTTCTTTATTTCGAAATTTAAAAGACTAGTTGAATTGAACATTCAACTCTGCATATTTATTTCATTAAAAAAGGAGTATAGACCAGCGGTTTCCAACCTGTGAGTCGCGATCCCAACATTTAAACGTTTAAAATTTATGAATCAGTTCTAATAACTGTTTTTTAATGATTGTTGACTCTAATTTTGTTTAATTTTCTCTAGTTAAGCAATTTACTATTTGTAAGTAAAAAGAATAAAATTAGCAAGTACCCCCAATTTGAAATTTAGTTTATGCCTCTTTCCTGAATAAAGCAAAACTTTATAAAACACTTGACAATGAAGTCTCGAAACCGAATACAGGCTTAAATGCGTGGGCAGAAGAGAGTATGCATAAGCACTTAAAACTTTTTCACGAGAATGAGATCACTCATTGAGTGCAATTGCCGAGAACGAGCAAGTCGCACGTTCTATTCGTTACAAATCCGTCTGTATGGTTAACTATTATAGAAGTGCACGCTCAGCAGTTTACCGAGACTTTAGCAATTCATAATTTTTTTAGTAAAAAAGGTAAGAAGATAGCTAAGATATAATGCATGTATATTGATGTAGGTTTCTTTATTCTAAAACTTCATACTAGATAACCTACAACTTTACAGAGGAGGACAGAAAAAGTAATGTTCTAAAGTTATTAAATAGAAAATATATGAATAAGACCTAATATGTCATTAGGCAGAATAATAATAAAAAGACTATAGATATAGTTTTAGAATAGACAGCCAAATATAGAAGTTTATGCCAAATAATTTCTATTACATTCAAATATTTATACATACTATAATTAAAAAAAAATATTTGGGAAGGAACTATTCGTCTCTGTTATAAATCGATTTACGACTAAAATAAGAGGATTATGACTAAAAATTGAGATTAATGGGCCGAAGTTCGATCATCCCATAAAATAAATATTCAAGAGTTAGTGATCTCAAAATTGTCATAAGACTACAATGTTTATAACTATATTGCTCTATTCATGAAAGTTGTGTGTGTGATGTTTTGAACAGATGATGATATCAAATCGCTCGCCACTGATCATTAGTTTTTTACTCGGATATTCTAGTCTCTGCCTAGCGTCCACACAGTGCCCATCACAATGTCGATGCGTTAAAGAAAAGTCAGCCTATAATCTGATAGAACATCATGTTGACTGCTCCGGGCAGCAGATTTCAGATATTGAGAGCATACTTTCGAAACTCTCTGTCGATACGACAATACTAGATCTGCGAGTGAATAGCATCAAGTCCATATTAACAGATACTTTCATTGCACTTAAAAATCTCTCAGTTGTACTACTGGATGATAACCTTATAGAAAATATTGAACCACATGCTTTTCGAAGTCTCTACAATATACGCAGTCTTAGTCTAACAAACAACCGACTGAGGAAGATACGAAGTGAAAGCTTCGCCGGTATCTCTGGAATGGAGGGAGTCTGTGGTCAAACACTGAGCGAGCCAAAATCATGTGGAATATACCTACAGGAAAATAACATAGCAAATATTGAACGCCATGCTTTTGCTTGGATGAAGAGATTGCAGATTTTTCTAGGTCAGAGTCAGTCAGCTATGACTATAGAGGCATATGCTTTTTATGGAGCTCGTTGGATACCAAGGCTACAAATAAGGCATGTACCTCATCTCAAACTACGGCCAAGAATTTTCACTAACACAGAAAATATTGTTACTGTAGAGATTACAAGCACATATATTGATAAGCTTGACGGATTCGTATTTGAGGGATTAAAGAATGTTAACAGCATAATATTTAGTGCAGTACAAATAGCTACAATAGGATCATATGCATTGAGTGGGATAACTTTTGTCAACTCTCTCGAAACAAGAATAGAAACCGATAGCGATATAATTAACAGTGGTGATATACTTACGTTGGACGCGAAAGATGAAGGTTCAGTAACCTTCACTGACTGTGATATTGAAATTCTTCAAAGTGACATTTTCCGTGATACACACCTAGCTAGAATACGAATTGAATATAGTCGTATTAATTTAATGCAAGGAAATGTATTCCGCGGTGTAATTGGTCTTAAAAGTATACATCTCATTCAGAACTCAATGACTTCACTTCAACAGGACAGCCTTGGTTCACTTCGAAATCTTCACGAGTTGATTATTCAAGACAACAATATTTCATCTTTCTCAAATAAAGCTTTTTTTGATACGAGTGACATAGAAACTATCCGTATTAGCCTTCGATATAACACAACTCTAGAGATAGAAGCCTTTTCAGGAATATTCAATATTAAAACTTTTGAGATTTACGGAACAGGAAATGTTATGAAACCTTATCTGCTTATCAAGCCTGGTGCATTTACAAATCTTGTCGGAGTTGACATGCTTCATGTGGCAGACGTTTATTTGCCAACATTAGAGAGCCAATCATTCACTGGGTTGATGAGAGTAAAACGTCTTAACATTACAAACTGTGACATCGCACATATTGATCGATACGCATTTGGTGAACTACACAGCCACTATGGTGCAATAGAACACATGGATTTAAGCGTTGGTAATAATTTGACATGTAATTGCCAGACAATGGCTATTTTGCGAGAAATTACCAATAAGTTTGTAAGTTGTAATATTGCCTGTAAGTCGTCAGGAGACCGTAATACTCAACAGACGCCCATCAATAAAGTATCTATGTCAGAACTAATGTGTAGCAGCAGTGCTATGGGTAGTTGGAGTAGGTTAAGTGCGTCTGTGATCTTATTAACTTTGTTGTCAGTAAGTCTGTTAATGTATACATTGCTTCTTACATAAACTGTATAAAAAGTTCATATAAATTATTAATTGATTAATTATTAATTGGTTATTCATATTTGGAAACAATGTCTATTATTATTTGGATAAAATAACTTCAATAATTTATGATCTTCCCAGTATTTCAGATATTTACCCAATAAAGAACTGAAATGATTCAAATAACAAGGTGTTATATTGTATTTTTAGTTGTCTTTCAAGTATTTAGACACTTGTTATAGTTATAAGTTGTTACATTTGTAGTCTATATTTTTGTATATTTTTAACAAAACATCTTTCAGAACTCTTTAATTATGCATAAGCAAATTTCTGCTGATATTAAATTCAGTACATATGTAATATTATGTATATATTTTCCATAGCATAAAGTATACGTAAAATACTGTACTATTGGCTGTAGTATAATGTTTTTAATTGTAAATATCATTATAAATTTTAAATGAGAGCACTGCAGACCTAAAGTGTTTCAAGTATTACCTGATCTTGATAATAACTATTATGGGAAAGTTTCTATTCTTTTGATGAAAATAGTGAAAAAAGCATATAGTGAATGTGAATTGTTATTATCTAATCGCTTGTGAAATTAACTGATAATTTCCATTGATGGTAACCTCTCAGAGTGTTAATTTCTTGTGAATATCTGCTAAGAATTTGTATTTGGTAAATGTGTGGGTATACCAATAATTGGACTCAAACTGTGAGTAACTATTTATGATGTCTCTCAAGCGATTTTGATCCTACCGACTTTATTGTGCATAGGCTTTATGAATATAATGCGTTCTACTGGTTACGCTATACAATGCAAATATAAATGATATAACAGCAGCTTATGTATTAACAAGGCTACCCTTATTTCATGTCAATGAAACTTCAACAATCTTAAGATTCGCTAAATACTTTAAATAATTACTTAAAGGCGATATATTATCATACTGTTGCATTGCTATTTATAATAAAAACAAAATAATAGTGTTACATTGTTGAATGTAATGCATAACAAAATAAAAGGGGTTAGTAAGTATTTTTAGGGTATATGGTTAGTTTTAGGTCTTTCTCCATAAACGAATTCATAATATTATCAAAATCATTCAGTAAATTTACATTTGAAGCTTGTTTTGACTGTAACTTATGCTTGATTTATCTGCGATATCCATCACCGATAAATGTATAATGGACATCACAGATTTATTTGTAATGTACACTACAGATTTATTTGTAATGGACATTACATATATGTGTAATCTGTCCAATATTTGGTATATCTTATTGTCATAAAGAATGTCATTTCATAGACATCGGCATTCTTTTCTTATATATGCTACCAGATGCATCTTACATATTTTCAACAATTAAAAATGTAATCATTACAATAAGAAAAAAAAGACAAATTGTAGAGAAACTAAAACTGTTTTAACAATTATTAAATAAAGTATAGATAGCACATTAAACCTCATGATTTTATCATTAACTGTCATTTGAGGCACTCATTAAAATACGTTATGTACAATAAATCATGATAAATAATAATACAACAATATTACGATGAGAAATCTATTCCATAGCTCTCAGTTAAATAGTCCAAAACAGAAGTAACACTACTCAAGCCATTAAATATCCGTTTTTCGGATTTCGAAGTAACATTTTCCATCATATAAATGAGGTGATTATGAAAAGGTTGAAATGGCACACCAAGTCGCATTGATATGTCCACCTGAATAAGAAAATATCAGAATTTATTACTTAATGAATACATGCAAGAAATATTAGTCACTACATTTTAGGCAGAACAAGCCAAACATCCTTTTCAGGTTTTAGAAATTTTTTCAACTGTATCTTATAAATACAGAACATAAAAATGTAGTACATAATTTTAGTTAATATAAGCTATTAATAAAAATTACAATTTAGAGTTTTCATTAGAAATTATAATATAAAATGTACATCTTGATTGTAATCTTAATTTTTAACATATTTACCATACAAAAAGTATGAGAAGTATTATTTGATAGCAACTATGTTAATTTGAATTGGAGTTTAAACACATTCTTTAAAATTCTTTACAATTTATCTGAAAGTAGCATTGCCTTGTAACAAGGTCTGGTCCAACACAAATTGCAAGTCATAATACAAAGCGGATGAAAATAGTAATCCCCTGTTAGATGATGGCAGTATGTCAAATAAATCATAAAACTTGAGCGTCTTTGATTAAACATTAAAATTCAACCACATTCTATTAACACGGTGGTCTCATGCGTATTATAAAATTAATAATTCTATGACAGCTGTCTATCGACAGTGGCTCAATCTATTCTATTCACTATCATGATGTTTTAAGTAAATAATGAAATTTAATAAAGAACACAGAGTTTTAGTAAAAGAAATCTGTAGAAAAAAGCTTTATGAAAAATGGGAAGAGTATTCTGAAAACTTAACAAAAAAGAACAATTCTTGACAAGTAAAATATTATTAATTATTTCAATTTAATAACGTGAAAACAATATACCATGTGACGCTACTAAAGTCAAAAGCTGTATTTTTACGCAAGAGACATTAGAATTCAATAAATAATATAAAATGCCATTCTGCAGTATAAATAAGTATATTACATATATGATGTATGTGTTCGTAAATATCGCATTAATTAACACTCTACTGTAATAAAATACTAAGCAACGAGCATAAAAATATGCAGAGCTTAAAAAGTGATAAAAATTCAGCAAAGTATCAAGTTATTTTTACATGTATATCATGACATTGTAAAAGCAGCACACAAATTTGAAAGCTCAGAGGTTTGCTCTGAATAATTGCTGCAATCAGCACACTACTAGGTTCAAAGACACCGCTGTATACTAATGAGTTTCATATCAATTCAAAACTGTTATTAATATATATTCCACTATGAAAATTATTACTTTGATGCAGAACATTTATATAGACAGGATATTAAAAGAATTCCGCTGAAGTGTTATACTGCTAATCAGTTTGCATTTAGTTAAGAAAGCTATAAATACATTAGTGAATTGTGTCAGAGTAAGACATTTAGAAAAACATATTGAATGATTCTTGAATATCTATGCTTATTCACCTTAGATTTTTGTAATAACTGCATGATAAATGTCTATGATTGAAAAAAGCATAAAGTTTGAGTAAAATTGAGCAAGGAATTATTTGATAACACATTGACAAGATAAATGTAATCATTAATCATGACAAACATAATTCAAATAGCAGTTAAGAAAACATTATAAAAACTCATTTATATTTACCAAAGGAGTGAGAATGACTGTAGAACAGCAAAATTTTAAGCACAATTTTTTAATAAACATGAGAAGGTGTTCTATTACCAAAAAAAGCATAGATTTGAAAACATTTTTAACTGCAAATACATCATAATTTTTTTTAGAGATCATATAAATTCTATTCTAAACCATTACAATGTTATGAGTTGCACTGAATTATATATAATATAGTTTTCAGTATTCTATAGAAATACTAGTATCATCTTACGAGTAGGACATTTTATCAAAATTTATGTCATGAAATGCACAATTTTTGTTCACGACACACATGGACTTAATAATTTAACATAATTATGATATAACAAGATGAGATAAAAAACTGGATATAACTTAATATGACAAGATGAGATACACAAACTCGAAACTTAAGATAGCAAGATGTTTAATTTTGAGACAAACTGATATTTGGTAAAAATTCTTCACTTTCAACAATATAATTTATACAAGTAACGACTATTAAAGACAAGATCTATATCAAAAAGTCAACATATAACAAGAATTAATGTTAGAAAGTTTTAATCATGTCTTTAATCAAATAACTGTTATTAATTGTTTCAGTAACTATAACAAACTAAGCAGTTAGGGGGCAGCTGCCCAACATTTCAATACCCACTACGACCATTGCCTGGGTTAATGGGATTATTACACAACAAGTTCTCTTGAAAAAAATCTACAAAAATTCACTGGTAAATTTACAAAAGAATTTTCCCTTGTTAAAGGTCTAGCTGTTATGACAGACCGAAAGACAGATCTAGCCTGTTATTATATATATCTATAATATAAAATTATAATTATTAATGTAATAAAATATTATTATACTAGTATACAGCAAAACTGAGGTCAAGTTCAAGTAGTTTCATAAAGAGATCATAATCATTTGAGTTGAGTAAGTCGATATGAATCAATTTGCAAACAATTACATCAGCATGTCAAATATAAATACCTCACAGTTTGAAAGAAGTTACTTCTAGAACATTACTCACCCAGTCAGCGATACACTGAAGTGGTGTAGAGGCAAAACCAGCAAACATGGCTGGATTTGATAGTATACCACGAGCAGCCATTACTCCTGGTTATGTAATAAACTTCAATTGATTACAGGTACAAGATGACAAATAAAAAGACATATAAAGAATATAAATTTAAAAATAAAATGTATTCTAATCAATGAAACTATATATTTACATTGTTTATTAATCTAGCAATACCTAACTACAACTCTGGGCATTAAAATTGGCCAAAAAATAGTTCACTTCAAATTATGTTATCAATTTTGTTGGAATTATTCTCCCTTGAGTGAAAGCAGGCAATGATATAAATTTAGTCAATGATCATAAAAAATTATGTCCTAAAACAATAATTAACTAATGTATCAAGATATTTTAAAGAATCCACAGTAAAAATCTCTACTATATAGAAACAGTTAGCAACTTTAATAAAAGCTACAAGGTATGTTTCAAAATTCAAATAAAATAAAAACTCTTTCAAATCTTTGCACAATATAGTTGAAGTAATGAATTATTTGTCCACCAAATTTAGTTTTAATGAATATATTTTGTCATTATTGTCTAATTAAAGTGTGTTTGGTTCACCAGATAATAAAATACTTGTATGAATGATATTCAGACGTCAAGCGACACATGGACAGCTGCATGATTTTATAATGAAATCAGTTCAAACACGACTCTCATTCATGAAATAGTTTCGACTCTTTGCATACACTTTGTGAAGTCAACGCCTACTAGATTATACAAGTTTGAATAGATATCGATACGTTCAAGTATTAAGGTTAGTTATGCAAGCGCGTAACCTTTAATGCAAAAATTTTAAGTGTTTAAAGAATGCTCTGAATGAGTCTGTGATAATATATTATAGTTCTTGAAATTGCAACTAAATTTTTAAACTTAACATAAAAATGCGTAGTAAGTGGTCTTGGCTATTGCAGAAAGTAACCCAAAGCAATGAAGATATGACTGACGTAAATCAACTGAATGAAAAGAATAAAGATGAATTAGTTATTGACTACTTATTATATATTTGATATGTGAAAATTTTGTCATTTGATATACAACTTTTAAGGCCAGTTTTATTTTTGTTATTGGCTTGCTAGCCTCTCTGGCGTCTTGTAAACTGTATAATAAAACTATAAGAATATTAGTGCAACCTGCCATATTAAGCTCAATATGTCTAGGTTGTTTTGATAGTTGCTCAATATGTTTAGATTGTTGACAATTTCTGGATAGATTAAAATACACTGGTATTCAGTCTATATAGTGATGCACAAAATTCAAATACTGTGTCAGGAGAAGATCATACTTAAAACAAACTTTAATAAATTTTCATACAAATCATTGACTGTAATGTTGATGAAAGTCTAGATTTTTGGATAAAAGAATATTTGTCTGCAGTACTTTATGTATCATTACAAGGCAGCATTGTCTGTCGGCCCGGTTAGTCCATATATTTATTTGAAGTAGGTCATTTACCTGATAAACCTAATAAACATAATATATTCTTGTTTAACATTATCATTATCATGAAGAATTGTTATATTATATATATGACACCTAGGATAATGGATTTAAAAAATGCATATATTTTTTGTACAGATTCATACCATGAATATTAAAATTTCAATATGCTGAAAGATTAAGTATCTTGAAATCTTCTGCATTTTCTAAATAGGAGTAAAACTTAGTAACAACTTATTTCATAATAATTATTTTCATAAAATGAATGCAAACTGATAAAAGCTACATTTCAGTAATTAAATGAGAATATTTAACTACTCAATTGGAAATTTATCAAATCTTCCCGAGGGTCAATGATAGTTATTAACCTTGTGTTAAGTAGTTTAATCAAGCATTGAGGTGTTGAAATGAAGAGCATAAGTAAATAGTACCACTTCTTTGTCTTCAGTAGGGAAAAACAAACAGGAAACGAAATCAAGTGCACAAAGTATATGAATTTACACACTTGATCTAGTGAATAAATTTGTATAAGTAGCCTTGTTAGTGCTGAGTAGAACTCAATTGACTTTACAATAAGTATCATAAATGTATTAATTTAACAGGAAACAATATTACTGAATTTAATAAATACATTTATGATCATTGCAATAGAATTATTGGTATATTATAAAATGATTTGTAGACAGTTGTTTAAATTAAATATATTAAAAATGTTAAAAATCTTTTAAATATTTAAAAATGTAATAGTAATTGTCTGATATTTTGATGATATTCAATGATTTTATTATTATTATTTTACAATATATTACAATTAATTAACTATACATGTAAAATATGAAAAATTGCATATATGATTTAGGTATTAGAATGTCATAGATTTAAAACAGTAGTTATAGAAACAATATAATCCTAACTCTAATCATATTGACGTTAACTCAACTTGATATAAATTTTGTATTTCCAGGCAGTGTTTTGATTAACAATAGTTTAGTTTTTATAACTCAAATTAAACGACTTCAAATAACAAAAGTCTTTCTATGCTTTTAATTTAAATCTAAAAACTAAAATTAGCATTAAACAAAACACTATCTTACAGGCAATCTTCCTGGAATCTAGGATGCTTACCGCAACTATGTAGTATAAATATCTGAGAGACTCAAAAATACTTCAAAGAATTCGCTGCACGTAAAATAAAAAAATCACCAACCATGTACTCCAGTGGCTTCTTTAACTCTCTCCGCATCTGAGAGATCTCTTATATCACCATTAGCTATGACAGGGACAGAAACGCTTTCTCTAATTAGACGAATCGCTTCAAGATTGACAGGCTGCCCCCTTTGTTCAGGAGTTCTGCCATGAACTGTTATCCAGGACACACCAGCGTGCACGGCCTTTTGACAGAAATCTACTGTACGTCTGAGAATTAGATAAACAGTCGCATAAAATAAAAACATTCTATTACCAATGCGTTGTTAATCAGCAACAGAAAAAAAATTATTTTTGTTAAATAAAGATGTCACTAAAACAATGATCATTAGATTTAAATACAAAAATACTTACATATAATATCCTATAATCCCATTGACTATAAAATCAAAATATAGATATGACTAAGTATTGCACCAGTCAGATTAACATAAAATGAACAGATTAATAAATACAAAAAAATTATTAAAAAGACATAAACCAGTCACAGTGAATAGAATCATATAAACGAGTTATAGAGTGTTAGATTGAAATGCAATGAAACTCACAAGATACATCAAAACTTGCTGCACCATTTAACAAACAATATAATTTGACAGCATTGAATAGACCACTAATGTTAATTACTAGATTGTGGGTTCATTACCTGAGATCATCATGTACACGTATTTTGATAGATACAGTGAAGTCATCTCTGTTAACTCTTGCTCGTGTTTGCTGAACCATGTCAGCCGTCAGATCAGGCTTACTCATCAAACAGGCTCCATAACCTTCTTGCATAGCCCATCTGGCAACAATAAAACGAGACAACTCATAAATGAAAAACACGTCTAGATATAACTTTAAAATATTAAAAATATATATAAAAGATATTGAATTTATACGCGAAATATAATATCTGTTAAACTTGTTATGATTTTCATTTTTTCAAAATCGTTTATGCAATTGGCTTAATCATTTTCACACAGGTCAAGAAAACTGTCATATATTATTCACAATTGAATTGATTCAATGGAAAAATTATACACAATGTATATTTATATAGATTATCAAACATAAAGCCCGTTTCATACATTCACGCAAGCGCTTTCATACATACACGCAAGCATCAAAAATCTTAAATTTAAGAAAATTCTAGGGTTACGTAATTTTACACGTAAACACTTTTGTCAATGTGAAAACTAACGCAACCGCAGAGACGCTACCGCAGCGACGCAAGAGAGTCACTCAACCGTGACAATAGATCAATCGAGCTTGCGTGTGCTTGCGTTAGTTTACACGCAGACATTTTGTCAACGTGAAACTTCACGTAGCCGCAGAGATTTTAAGTCGAATTTTAAGAAATTTTAAGATCGTTTCGCCGACCTCGCGTTGTTGTTGCGTGAATGTATAAAAGCAAATAACGCAAGCTACACGCAAGCTTTACGTTGAGTTTGGATAAAATTTCGAATTTTTAGACAATTTAAGACTTGCGTGAAAATAGAAACCGATCCTATTTTCACGTAAGCAGACGCAAGCGGACGCAAGGATTACTATAATAATAGGCCTA
>JAQIXG010000543.1:0-30885 GCA_034700105.1 Oconnorella tubifera
ATACATACATACATACATACATACATACATACATACATACATACAAACACATGAAGCTAATAAAAGTGTTGTAATAAAAACGACGTTCAAATACACTGCTTAATATCTTCTAGTTATTTTCACTCGTTCTTTTACGGTTATGATTGAACTTATCTGAAAAACAAATGGACAAATCGCGCTAACGATTTTAGATTTAAACTGATAAAATTACATAAATTTGATAATTGCAGAAAGTACTATATATAATTTGAATTTAACCAGAGATATAAACTTACTCATAGAGAGCATGTCGTTTGGACTCTTATTATGTCGGATAGATACTGACTTGTTCTTCCGAAAAGACATTATGTCATAATCATGACAGCAAATCAGCTATTGACATGCAATAAGTAAAAGGTAAAGAAAAATCTCTCTTCGTCAATTTTCTTGACGGATCGATACCGATTCAATGTTTGCAGAGCGCAGGAAATGTAACGAAAGCGAATATCTTTTCAGTAAATTGAACAGCTGATGAAAAGATAATAGTTTCAGATACAATCTGGGTAGTTGTTTGAAACTAATAGTTAGCAGTCACATTATGCGTTAATATTTACTATAGGCTATACTCAAATCAAATCAAATTCTTTAATTTTTCATAAAATATGAAAAGAATACATATACTAAAATAATAAAAATTAAGAATAAAAAACTTACTCGTAGGCCGAAACACGGAAATTTAATTTAGAATAAAATATGATTAGTTTAAATAAAAAATCAAATCCAATTTAAAATCATATTTAAAGTCAAGCATGCAATAAGTAACTCGATCAATTTTGTAGCCTATATCACAATGGGCGCTTATTTCTTCAATGGTTAATTGAAGAAATAAGCTAAGGATTAAGGTTAAGGTTAAGATAGGTTAAGAATTTATTTAATAAAACATGTAGTAAAAGTACAAGTTTCTGAAATGACTAAATTTTACATTGCTTTTCGCCCTTTTATCGTTTTTAATATCAATAGTCAAAATTAGACTAATTTATAAAGATTCGCAAATAAGTTATAACGATCAGCCAAAATATTGAAGTAGGGATAAGTGAAACTTATATTTATTTATTTATTTAATTATTTATTTGAAACGTAGCCATAAAAATAAAAGAAACTATGATACGATTCATAATGACTAAATTTTTGACTAAATTTTGAATTTTTTTTGCCATAAGCTTAAATTTATAATACATGGACTTAATAAACATTGAGAATATTCAACATTTTTTAAAAAATGTTTAGTAATTTAAATGTAATTTCGTCATTTTCACTGTTTAATGTTGTAATATTCTGTTCAGTGAATCTTGATTTTGTGTTTATGTATAATTTTTGCTTTTTTTTTGATATTAGCTCACTGAGTTTTGTGAGTTCAATTTTTTATTTATTTTTTCCGTGTTTGTTATTCTATTTTGAAATACTGCTATTTTTCAGTGAATAAAAGTTCATATATAGCCTAATTATAAATAGTAATCATAATTTTATTTTACGAGACTATAATTGAGTCCAGTGTTGCTAAAATGCTTAATATTTGTATGAACTGTGATTGATTCTTAAATTTGATTAACTAGTAGTTAAACTTAAATCCCGATAAAGGACTCCGTCCAGTCCTTAAAAACGTAGTCTTTGCCAATTTTAATAGATTTTAAATACTCTACCTATATGACTCAATAAATATATTCAAATTAACTGTCTTTTATTGCTGCCTTATTGAGTATTATTTGATACTGTCCTATATATTATGACGTTTGCAGTTAGACAGCCAATCTCTATCTATAGAAGTACTGACGTGCTGATTGATTAGCACAATTATTATTAAAATCGATGCAGCTATTTAATTAATAATTGATAATTTATTTGAAAGCCAAATTTGTCGAAAACGAACAATATGTTACATATCTATAAGTGTAAATAATTTGAGATCGAAAACTTTCAATTTAAAGAGAGTAATATAGACCAACACCGCAATAAGCTGTCTTTCGAAGTCGTGCCGAAACGTATGGATATTTTGTCAGCTTCTCGTTATAAGGTTACTTGAGAAAAATTTACAAGAATTTCTAGCAAATATATTCGCCGAAAGGCCTCGAGGTATTCGGTTCGAGTTTGTCATTGAATGTGCGACTAACAAAGCGACGCGTTATTGCGGAGTTCGAGATCATTCGCTGATTACAAGGTTTGAAAGAAATGAAAATAACATCTACAAACTCTTGTGTTTGTACGAGAAAGTTACATTGTGTTTCAAGTGAAGACGATGTGAGCGCTTTCCGTGAGTATAGTTCGCAATAAAGTTGTAAAGGAAACAGCAATATGTTTGAAAATAAAATTTACCGAGTTTTTTGTATAAATAATGTCATTATCGCGAATAAAAAAATGTTCGCGGAAAGAGTAAGTACTGGTTGATTTTCTGGCTAAACATGAACATAGAATTTATTAAGAATTTGATATTTTATAAATATACTTTCTATTAAGATTTTAATGCTTATGAGAATATTTTTATATTTTGCTTTTCTTTTAAATTGTAGAAAGCTTTCATTCGAAATGCAAACAATTAGATTGCACATTTTCTATAAATTAGCAAAGTTAGATACAATGGTGATAAATTAATCGATGACTAAATTTCATTTTAATTAATATCTTTCGCGTAATTAAATCCTTACTTTAAAAGTACCATTAGATTTTTTTGCATCAAAGCAATTACGCTTTTAAGAGCAATATCAGATTACGCAGTTTTATTCTAAAAATAAATAAAGAAAACTGATTTTTAAATAAAGCTAGATAGTAACATGCATTACACATTCACAGACTTGAGTGATTTCGTTTATGTTATTTTTCATAATTTTCAAAGTTGGTCTACAATTGAAATTTTTCCTTTTTACTTCCGTGTGATTCCTTTAAAATAACCAGATATTACCTCATTATTTCGTAACAAGAAAAATATTTCATAGATAATATTATTAATATCATATTAATATAATGTTGTTAATATCATACTGATATTAATATTTAATATCATACTGATATTATACACTTTAAGTTTTTCCAGATTCGGCGTGAAATTCTTATTTTAGATTTTTTCATCAGGCAAACGACTCATGATAATTACAACAAATTGAAAATATTCCTTAACCATCTGCTGAAAATTTATATTAAAAGTAAGATTTAATATTTTATTCCAAATATATATTAGAACGCCTTAGGTTATTGTGTTGTAATATTAGAAAAGTTTGCAGCAAAATTTAATAAGCAACCGACCGAGTGCCATCGACCGGTGTAGGCTGGTGGTTTGCGGGATGAGAGAGCGATCGACCGAAAGAATGCAATCGAAGAGAAGAGAATCGAACGATGGCAAAGCGTCGAAGATTGCGCGAGTTCTACTGTTGACTCTTTTCCTGTAAGCGATTGACATATTTGCGAAAAACAGCGACAGAAAGAAGAAGAAAGAAGATGTCAATTTTCTTATCTCCAACTTATGCGTCGGTTGAATCTAAAAGGCGCCGGTTGCGTTATTTTGAAAATTAATTTAAAGGTTTCGTTTATTAGATCAGTTAACTTCAGTTTAAAAAATGTAAATTTATTGAAGATGTAAAAGAGTAGAGAATATCACGCTAGAAAATATAGTATGTAATAGAAACGTTTTAGCTGAAAAAGATAGACAAATTTATATTTTAATCAAATTCTGACTTTAATATCTACTTTATCCAGTTTATGACTTTGATTTAAAATTTAAATAGACTCAAATTTGCACTCGACGTAGAACTTAAATTAAGACTTTGAAAGTCAGAAATTTGGATAGGTAACTACAACCCTGATCCCTGGTTCTGTAGTTTCAAAACAAATAAAGATATTTCTATCTTAAATCGTTTTCCAATGCAGTGTTTCAAAAATAATTAATTATCGTTTCAAAAGTAATTAAATAATAGAACTCAATTTAACTTCTTATTGAATTATTTATGTACAAGTTAAGCATATGTACATCATGTTAAACACTGTTGAGGGGCAGTTTTCTATGCATGTCAACTGATCGCGGACATTCGATGATTTGGTGTATTGCATTGTTTGCTTAGAAACGTTGCGTAATGATACTTAGAGAAGTTTCTCAGCAAAATCAATTTATTTCAACTCTAAATTACAAAGCGATTAAAAGTTAATATTTATCGACATAATTCATTAAAATAATAAAACTTGACGATTTCATTATGTTCTAAAACAATTGTAACAGAAATAAAGATTCCATAAATTCTTATCACTCGGCTTACCCTCCGTTATCGTCGAGTTCACTCTAACCGCATTGACTGATTAATTGATAGATCGATTGATGCATTTATTTATTAAGCGATTGATTTATAATGGACTATGAATAAAATACGTTTACTCTGTTTTTCAGAAAATGTTTTCATCATAGAGATGTTGCAGTAACAACTTACCATTGAAGATTGGTCTAACGACAATACGCAACACCTGCCATGTTGAAGTCTTTTTGCATTGATTTCGTGAACATGTTGTTTTTTCTTACAACTACCGCTTCAAGCAATAAGTAATTACTTTATTATTTATTGCATTTATTGTAGAAGTGTAAAACTAGTAAAAGGTGAGCAACATAAAGCTAAAATGACAGCGTTTTATTCAAATTTCCATTGAAAGAAAATGACTATATCATTATCTCGTTTACGTTATTTTATTGTATAGTTATCGTTTTTATCTTGATATCGGGATTAACGGATAGAGGAAACTTATTGCTCAATTTAAACCTGTATGTGAGTTTGATATACTTGTCTTTTTATGGTTAAGTCTAGTAGAAAACAATGCACTTAGTAAAAGTGAAATAATACTTCTAGTGACTTTTCTAGTAGAGTTAATACAAATCTATAAACTTTTAAAGTCGGTAAAAGGTAATAACTTTTAAAGTATTCATGATTGTAACTTTGTTATTAGAATACAGCGCCCTCAAAAATTATTGAGAAAAATTAGACTATATGCGTGAATAAACTTTTGTAACTCTTATAATTAAGTTTTATAAAATAACTTAAAATCTGTGTAGGCCTATTGATATGAGATTGATAAATTAATACTTATCAAATAGTAGCAAGAAAATATCTAATAGGATCAGACGCTGCTTATTAACATATATCTAGAAACATTATTATCATGATAAGAATGCACGCACTTTCAGATTCTTAAATATTTTGTGTTAAAAATATTCATTTAACATTTATAGGCCTAAATATCATTCTTTAATGTAATTTTTAATTTGTAATGTCGTAATTCGTATGCTTTAGGATCACAACAGAGATTATAGAAGAAGTTCTCAGCGAACAAAGATACAACAGCCGAGCTAGACCTCAATCAGAAAAAAGTAGAATCTTTTTAAATTCTTGGATATTTTCACATTTTTTTTTAAGTGTCATTTTTAGTTAGGCCTACATCTATTCTCGGAGTTGGCATACTTTCTGAAACTATTAAGTGTAATATTTAGTGAAATAGCAATAGTTTGAATAGCTTTATTTAAGTAGAATTTTATATCCAGATACCTGTTTTAACTTTTACGCTATTGACTATGATCTAGTTAAAATCTTAATTACAAATATGCAAAACACTAAAAATAATGTGACGCCATCAATGAAAAAAGAATTAAATGCCTCGTTATTTATTACACAAAATTTAACAATATAGCGAAACTTTTACTAGGTTTCTTATTTCTGTTAAAAATAAATATTGAATATTTTATCACAAATGTTTCATATAAATTAACTTACTATAGATGTTATGCTATGAAATCACTATCGCAAGATAAATATAAATTTTATAAACTTAATTTAAAGGGTTGTAATTACTGTGAAAAAAACTGTTATTGTTTCTATTTCTACTATTTACTACAATATATTATTTACTGATTCCAAGTGGATGTAATATCTTATATAATATTATGTAGGCGAAGCACTGGATGTCTATATCAATATGAATATTAATGATATCAGCTCCATCAGTGAAACAAAAATGGTATGATACTTTATTTCTGATAAATAATTATGTAAGCAATTTTAAATTTTAAATTTTGAATATTTTCAGGTTATCAACGAGATTGTAAATGTTATCATACTGAAAAGATATTTAAAACTAAAATGTAACTTTTTGGTGTTTACGTTATAAAAGATGAAAATTATTATTAATCGATTGTTAATATGTACTTTTAGCACGTAAATCAAGAACAATGCAGCGATTATCATCGATCGATGTTTTAGATTGTTTCCTCTTCTATTTAATGTCACATTTGAGAACGATTTGTTGGACTTAGAGTCAGTTTTTGTAGCTTATGCTAACTTGCGCTGTAATTTTATTCTAAGCTTCAAGATTTTGATTACGAGTAGGTATTTTTTAGTTGACGCCTCTTTTATTTGTATTTCATATTATATCGCTCTTCCAGCTAAAATGAATAATTTATTTTCTTATATTTCAACTAAAATAATTAAATGAAAGAGGCTTTAATGCTACCATCGTTGAACGAATTTATTCAACATTACCAAGTTGCAAGAATGACGATTCTTCTGCATCTATAGAAAAGTAATCAAACGCCAGTCTAAAGAGGCCATTGACTCAGCTGTCCTTACGACAGAAATCGGTAAAAAATAGCACTGAGGTATATGACATATACCGATATATAGTTAACTTTGCGTCAAAGATAAAAGTGTCATAAAAGCGGTTTAGCGTCATGAGTGAATTATTATGGCTGACTAATAGGCCTATAAACTTTATTGATAGCGGATGCAGAGATGAAAATAGAGATTAAGTGAATGCAGCATACACTGAATCTATCATTGAAGTAGCATTATTAAAATTCTTGAAGAGTAGTCGAATAAAAGTTATCGACGGAGCTTATAAAGGAACCTAGCTAAAGGTCTGTATCTGATATGCTCGAAATTGCATTTTCTCGGGGGTAAAATCTGTGATATCAGGCTTCCGGTCTCTCGTTATAACGACTGCGACATCTTTACTGTTCGATTTAGTACTTATCAAAACTAGATCAAAGTAACTATGAGATTAATGTTTTGAAAGTCATTATCATTAATATTTAAAAACTAGGCAGCAACAAAAATTATAAAGCAATATACTTTTATCAAAAACATGCTAATATTTAATTACGGTATATAAATGAAAAGTTTCTACATATCTGCAGGAATTTTCCATGACTCTATATCTGCGCTGCATCTGGAAGGACGAACGCTTGGCGTATCAGAACAGCTACGGCTACAGAGGCAACATCACTCTCAACCACAAACAGTTCGACCGCATGTGGACCCCCGACGTCTTCGTACGTAATCTCAAAGAAGGAGTGTTTCATACCATCACTGTTCCTAACAGACTCATACGTCTGTCTCCAGATGGAACGATCCTGTACAGTCAGCGCTTGACCTTGACATTGGCTTGTCAGATGAGCTTTCAGAAGTACCCGATGGATAACCAGACGTGCATGATAGAACTTGGAAGCTGTAAGATATGCTTAATTACTTAATTTTGTTATATTTTGATTTTGATATTATGCAATAGTACATTATGTTGAATTCAAATAAATAACTTCAAATAAAATATATTTGTTCATATATTGATCTAAGTATCGAAAACAACCTAATATCCCCAATCTGAAAGAATTTGCAGGATCCCAGACAAAAACTTTGATTGCTGCATTTATGTTTAAATTTTTAAAGAGCACGACTACAATAATATTCACAATTTGTTTACTCGTGATCCTAAAAAACGCACAACTAGAAATTAAGTATTTGAAATCAGTATTTTTATATCTACGTGGAATGTTTTTGCAGACGCTTACACGACTGAAGATTTGATATTCCACTGGAGAACAGATGCAATAGCTGTAGAGGTAAACGAGGGAATCAAGTTGCCAGAATATGATCTAAAAGGGGTTTCACACGCAGTTTGCTCTCAGAAACTCGCTAGTACAGGTTAAACTAATTTTTTAATTGACTCATCATAACAGTGATTCATTGATTATTCTATTCAGATAAAATTGATGACAGTAAATTCACTTACAGTCTAATTATAATTATTTACCTAATATCGTATGAATTTTATTAATTCACTTTATTAATGCCTGAATTAATACTTTGATGTTAATGTATTATTAAACTAATCATTTTTGTCTTTATTTAGTCATTTAATATAAACTCTTTCATTTTTTATGTTTTTTATCCATCATTTTTAGGTGCTGTTACATAACATATGCTCAATTATATTACTTTGTATTTGCTTTCATTATTCGATCTATATTTATCTTTTAAATATGCAGCTTAATTTAAAACCATAATTCTCCTGATTGCTTCATTGTGCATAATTTTCATAATAACAACGCACATCATAGGTTCTTTCCCATGCCTGCGTGCACACTTTCACCTAGTACGTAATCTTCGAGCCTACGTCCTATCCACTTATCTACCGAGCCTACTAGTAGTCCTGCTATCCTGGGTTTCCTTCTGGATCGACCTGGAGTCCGTCCCAGCACGTATCTCCCTCGGCATCCTCACGATGCTGACCATCACCACCCAGAGCTCTGGACAGGGCCGCTTCCCAGCCGTGTCCTTTACGAAGGCCATCGATGTCTGGATGGCCACTTGTTTGGTGTTTGTATTCGGAGCTTTTATCGAATACTCAGTGGTTAATGTTTTAGCAAGAAGAGCAAAGTCAGCTAATTATCAAGCTGTTAGAAATATTCAGGTAGTATATTTCATACGAGTTTGATAAGAATTTTTTTTGGTTCTCTGTTTCTTTATCATTTCACTTTGAGAAATTATGCCTATGCAAATTTACTGCATGGTAAAAAGATACATTATAATTTGATATTAGCAGTCTAAACGATAGGAAAGTAACCTTGACGTTTATCATATATTTAAGATTTAAATCTTTATTTATTAATTAAAAAACATATGATAATCTTCTATGTCGCGGCAATACAATCACAGTATCAAAAAATTAAAAATATAAATTCAGAAACATTTTTCTTCAAACAAACCAGTTTTCAAAACTAATCACTGCAAGCGTTCGATTCTATACTTTTTTCTACTTGCCGTTATTTTTCAAGAAAATATCAGTCATTTGTCCTCGGTCAATCTTCAATAAAATTAGCAAAAAATTACTAAAACAATTTTCACTCAATTTTATGATACGTAAATGAAAATGAAATAAATTCCAGGTACACAAGACGGAAGTGGCAAGACAGTGCTGCGGTCACAACATCATGGACGCTGTCATGGTCGACATGGTGTCACGTGTCATCTTTCCAATCATGTTTCTTATTTTCAACATGGTCTACTGGCCTGTCTATCTGTTATAGAATAATATACGTCATTTCTTTACAAATGTACATGGACACTCCTTTAATTATACGTGAGGATTCCTTATTGGATACTTTTTTGGAAAATTAGCGCTAAAAGGGGGACGTTTTACCGATCCTACAAAAAAATAAAAATATAAACTTAATTTTGAATTAATTAAAATTTATCTTTTGTTAGAAATCAAATCAATTTATGGTTTTATGCAGAGTATCTGTAGCTTAGATTAATTTGCACAATTTTACGAATTTACCCCTTAAAATTAATATCTGGTTGCCGCACTGTTTAAAAAGTAGGGGAACAAATTCCTTCCCGCTTCTTCAACCCTCCTCCCCACCAGTGCTTGTCCCTCAATTTCCAGTAAATTTGTCTCCCTATAGTCAATTTACAGATTAAAGTCCCTCACCCATTTTGATTCAATCAGTTACTGAACTAATAGATGATTTTATGTTGCATTAAAGAGGTTGGTTATTTGTTTCAATTATTCTCAAATTTTGTAATATCTGTAATTCGTAATTATAAGACTATTCTCTATTTAGGCAATATTAAATTTATAGATTTTGTAGAAATTGCAGTGTTTTCTATCATTATTCTGGAAAGAAGGATGCGAATGCCTGTCTAACAATATACGTTATATATTTCAATAAAACATTTGATGATTACAAAGAGAGAGGATTATCTTTCTATCTGCCTGATATCCTGTATCTATCTAGGATTTCAGTAATTGCAATTCGATGGCAGATTTCGTTTAAAGAATAATGTGAACATATACATATAATTTTCGTTGTAAATCCGTAAAAAAGCCGTCCATAAGAATAGACGGCTGACCAAAGTTAATTCAGGGGCAGCCCTCATTTACTTTGGGCAGCAGCTTCATTATTTAATCAGCGATTAAATAATGAAGAGTATTTTGACTATTGCCGAATCAATGTTTTCCGATTCTCAACAGTGGCGAACAAGGGTTAGAGTTATGAATAGACGTAAGGAATATGGTTGTGTTCAGAATTTGAAGATTAGGTTATGCATAATCTACAGAAGCTGTAACGTATTTAATTATTATGTACAGCGATTTGATTTGATTGAATCAGAGTTTCATTCATGCGGGATGAATTTATCTTCATTTCATATATGAACGAGCTTCTTAGTATCTTCCAGTTCATACAAACATTTAATGCACTAATCATAACTTTTATGTCGTTAGTGATAATTAATACTGATATCAATAATACTGTAATAAGTACTCTATTATCAATTATTGTCTAACGATAATTATTTATATTTATTTAATATAAAAAAGAACGCATTTGATTTCCTGTCTTGCTCATAAAGAAAAAAACTTACCTTAATAAATGATCCCATTTATCTATTTCATATTGTATTCCGCAGTTTCTTGTGTTACTGTAAAAATATTTTAAATTCTGCCATATAATTGAATTGTTAAATGAACTACATATCATTACTAACTATAATATTAACAGTTTATGATTCTGATGTTAATAATTCAAATTATTTAATGCTTGACTATCGCCAAGATGTTGCAGAGTCCACTCGAATTTCTCACTCTTATAGTTGGCATGCGGACGTTTCGTCAAAGAACGAGTCATCAACGGACTGTTCGTCAAGGACTGTTCGTTAAGTTTATGGTTAAGTTTAGGGTTAGGCTTAGAGTTATGGTTAGGGTTAAGGTTTAGATTATGGTTAGGGTTAGGGGTTATAGGAATCGTCCGTTATAAGAACTGTTCTTGACGAACAGTCCGTTAACGATCGTCCTTTTACGAAACGTCCTAGAACCCTATAGTTATGAAGACATTTTGTTAATCTTTGTGTTCTGCTGCAATTACATGTATAGCCTACTATTTGAGCATCAATTACTCGCTTTGACGTCTTCTTTAGGAAATTAAAGTAAAAAAATATTTTACCTTTGAGACTCAATGAACAGAATAGACTGAATGATATCTATGATGTAATTATGGGTTAACGTTGTCATAAGTCTAAACAAGAATAAAATTTATTTAACATTTGTAACGCAGGTTATACTAATATATCTATCACTAAATATTTTACTAATTTACCATATTTATGGCCAAAAAAGTAGAACCATTCGAGATATAGCAAAGTAGCCTACAGTTTACAGTTTTAAGAATACAAAATTTCATTTATACCTTTTTCAATTATATTTGCGAAATGATTTCATAAAATGACTGGTATATTTTGTATCTCGTGATGGAGTCATAATTATGAAGAATTATTCTCAAAATTAAATATAAAGTTATGTTAAAGGGTAATTAACATAATCATTTGTTTTTGTCTCTATTTCTCTAATTTAAAATGAAATAGAAGACGCTGAGCTAGAGAATCCTTCGAAGAAAATATTATTCATTTGTAAGAAAAGTAATAATCAAAGAAAGAATCTATTATAATAAAACCATATAAGCAGCTTGTACATTGTTACATTTTTATAAAGTAATATTAACTTCAACGATGCCTCTAGAATTTGTAAAGAGTAATAAAGGTCGAGATTTATTAGTGGTAGATGGATTTTCTTTTCGTTTTGAGAAAACTATTAAAGAAAAAAAGCATTGGAAGTGCACGGAATATGCCAAATTCAAGTGTCGTGCTCGATGTCATACAGAAAATGAAGATGTTATGAAAGTTTCTTCACATAATTATGTTCAAGATGCCGCAAAAGTTGAAGTCAGAAAAACAATGGAGAAAATCAAAACACATGGATTATTATTGGTTTCTTATTGTATCGTGCTGTATTATATAATATATATTATTGCCTTATTATTTATAATTTAAACTGATAATAACTGTAACGTCTATGTAAACTGACAGTAAATAATTATCTGTTATTTACTATCATATAGGATTATATATTATTGGTTTTGCCTTATTATTTTTAATTTTACACAAATCGCTTTTATGAGAATCGCGATTTTGATGCAGTCGCCATTAAGACGCTCACCATTTTGATATAGTCGCTATTTTGACGCTCGCGATTTTGTGATCGCCATTTTTGCCGTATACCGATTTGGATTGACCTGAGTAATATTATAAAGAAACCATAGCTGCCTTCTTCATCTAATCCCAGAATCTGTCAATAATTCTGATTTATTTTACAGTATTTATTTTCTTTAAATTTAAATAGTACCGCTTGTCGGCTATGACATCAAGAAGAGGCCTAAAGCAGACTCGTAAAAACTATCTCCCAAAGCTATCACGTGTTCCACGAACTTATGTAATACCATTACATAAAAACACATTTTCCGACTACATATTATGTAGCCTATGGTTGGCTTTTCTCAGGCCTCTCCAAATCATCTCGATGGTATTTTAATGTTTTGTCGAGGGACCCCTCAACATCATGGGACGCGCAGGCCAGTGCATAATGTGATATTGGATGTTAAAACACTGAAATTTGCAGTAACATTTAATTATAGAGTCACAGTGGACTAAATTTGTTTCTGGATTCTAAAAATATCCAACACTACAGTTTGCTGTAAGCAAAACTAGAATATATTTATAATGGAAAAATACAAGGATTCTGTATCAGACTTTGCTGCTGGGATGCTAGATAATTAAGGTTTGCATAATTTCATTGTCAGTAGCGGAGTGTGGATTCGAAGCAGGGAGATCTATATTTTTGCTTCATACAATTTTATATCAAAATTGTATGAAGCAAACTGAGTTGTGAAATAAAGTCTAATCAACAATGAATGAGGATCTCAACTGATTAACACAGAATCTTAAAAAAAAATTATTCTGTATATACTGTATATACGGTGTATATATTCATTTATGATTCGTGAATTCATTTTATTTCAAAATTAGATTGTAACTAAAAATATAACTAATTTTACCTTAGCAGAATTACGATTCTACATTATTTCCTAAGATCGGCTCATTGACCGGTCTATTGGCTAGGTAAATGTAAAATTCTGTAAATAGGTAACGGATTCTTCTGAATTAATTAAAACGCATTTAATCAACATTAAAATTATCATGACAATCCTGTCTGCCAATGCTTGCAATCCAAATCAAATTACGCTTTCTGCGTTTTAAAATCCATTTTCTGCAACTTTCTATTTCCAGTGAACTTGGTCCAGTATACAACTACTTCATCAAGTACTTTTAAGTCGAATTCAGCTCTGTCTCTTATTTGGGCGTTCCGAATTCAGTAGTGACAGAATGAAGCCTAAATAAGACTTGATAGTTACTTTTAATCTGGTCTAATCTGATAATCACCGTCGATAATCTCTAATTTGAATGACGCGTTGTAGCGCTATTTCTTTCGTTACTGTTGTTCATTAATTACTTCCTCACGTTTTCATAGAATTTAAATCAGCTTTGTAATATTTATAAGGTAAATGAGTCAAACTATTAATTAGAATCGTCTGAAGTTTGAATTGTAATTCCAAAAGCTCTTAATTTAATTTATATATCTATAGGATTTGTTTTTCTAGAATGAAGTATCTGCAGCTTATAGTAAGCCTGCTATCGAGCATTTATAGCACTTTTCGGTATTCATTACCTGAAGCTAAAAAAGTTTCATCGAGAAGGTATATCTTTTTGTTTTGGCAGAAAAAAACGAAATCTTTCGTGTGAAATAAAAACGATTGTTAGTGCTTACTGGTGTAACATAATTTACAATGGCTGATCAAAAAACAAGCAGACGACTTTTAGAAATAACAGTAAATTAGCACGTTGTCAAATGTCCGTCGTCTAATCTGACCACTCTGCCGAGACACGGATCATTAAAAACGACAACATGAAGCACGCTATTAGTAAATGTAAACTTCGCTGCATTAAATTATTTACAAAGCAGTATAGATAGTATTTGAAATCATCTGCAAGTCTGGTTATATTTCCGACATTATTTGAACTTTAACATTCGAAAGTCCTCGACATGAAAGTGGGAGTATAGGAAGTCTGATATTCAAATATTAAACTAGCTTTTTATAACGTACAATTTGTTTAAAACTCGATTAATTTTTTCTCTCCCTCCCCTGAAATGACAGGATGAAATTTATTTGTGATATCAATGATGGTAAAAAAATTATTGACTTTCAAATGTAAAAATTTGGTCGCTAAGTCAAACAGAGCGGTTAAACATTTTTCATTTCTTATCAAATTAATTTCTTCAGTTCATTCTTCAAGTTAATTGCAATAACTTTACAGAAGAATAAAATATGATTAATAAAATACATCATAATTTTATTAAAAATATTTAAATCATTAGGTGTCATCTCTTGACTTATCACTGGGGGGTGGTTGGCATCCCTCGCACCCCCCTGTGACGCCCGCTGAGATCACGTGACCAAAGACGTCACAGGCTATTAGGTCATTGGTTAAACGAACCCGTGTGACGTATTCACCAGCAGCAGAAGTTGCAAAAGGCGCGAATGAAAAAAAAATTCAACTCAGTTTGACTTGTAAGAAACTAAGAAGTCACCTAGTTAATAAAGACAAATTGAATCGATTCTAAACGATTTTTAGGATTTAACTTACAGTTTTTAATTTACAGTTTTCTTTCTTCAACAAGATTAAATCTCGCAGTATCTATGGCTTAGTATTTATTTCGTATAAATGGCAACAGGAATTTAGTGAAGAATATTTCAATATTTTACTGTAAGACATACTTAGCATCGTATCATCAGGTGAAATATTCAGTAAAGCGAAATTGATGCAGACGCTAATATTTAAAATTGTAATTATAAAAGTTTACAACCTTACTGAATCGTTTGCGTTAAATGATTATTGATAGCTTACAATAATATTCTTATTAACAATAATTGAAAGCAGAAAGTTAATATTATAATCGTAATACTCTTTGCTTCGCATATTTGATTTATCTCAATCAAAGGTACATGAAACTAGAGTAGCGATAACTGTCTACAGACTTTTGGTCTACAATACTTGGTCTACCGACATTTGTGTTGCCGATATTGGTCTACTATGAAGTGAGGATTGGGGCTAGGCTTAAGATTAGGGTTAGGTTTTCGGTTAGAAGTAGAACGTTGGTTCGTATTAAGGTTAGGATGGACCAAGTGTCGGTAAATCAATTTAAATATCGATAGACTTCTATATACGCCATAGTATCGTCTTTAGACCAAAAGTCTGTAGATGAGTTGAAGCGAATCCTGCCTACTCATATACTTCAATTTCAACTCACTACTACTGGAAGCTTATGAAATTCATAAACTAGAAATTGTACAACTAATTCTTTAATTTTATTGATCACCATTTCCCACACACTATTAGGATTATTTACAATTTGTATTTATTTTTCGCTGAGTCTACTAGACTTTCAGACAAACTCAGCAATGAATTCGTCCATTCCACTTTGGCTGATAAAGTTTATTCTTTCAATAGCGCTCATTGGCTACGCATTTGGATTTGCCATCCCAGAGAATAGAGAAAAACTGTGGGCTGATAATGATATTTCTCGTCTGCCTACCGTTGCTCCAAATTCTGGAGATCTAAGAGAGCAACAACAACACGATGAGGAAGATTTCTCTTCTGCTGTCTGGAAGAGAGAATTGCAGTTAAGTGAAAGAAGTTTTGAAGGTCGAGGACGTTTTGTATCTTGGAATAATTTGCTAGATGCGCAGAAAGTGATTGGCAATAGAATGCATTCTTTGAGTGCATTACTTACACAGGTATTTCTTCATATTTTATTTTTTATTCAATATACACTGATTTTGACATTCATAAAAACATATAAAATTAATGCTTATTGCCTAAAACTAATTTTCATGCGTGAAAACAAACATAGAGCATACAAGGCCGTCAGCAACCTCCAATTTTCAGTAGCTTTCTACTGTATAAGATTTGCTTGTATTGGATTCATAATGACTTTAGCGGCAGATCCAGATCGATTAGGAAGGCAGGGGGCCGTTATTCAGTTTTCACGGGGTGGGGGGATGCAACAGTTGAAAACCTTCCCTTGATCTAAAAAATTAATTGATAGGCCTACACAAAATGAAATCAAACTCACGATTCGTGATGCGATTACTGTATATTCCTCAACAGCAAACTATAACGGTAAAAAATGCAGATAATTTCATACAAATCCTCAGGGACTATAAAAGTCTCGATAAACACTTTTGACTATAAAAACTTTGAATAACTTCGGATAAATTTTTGATGATTTTTGTGTTTACTTATTAGCGTTATTAAAAATATTTTCTAGTCATGTTACTTTTGCGCAGTAAAAAAGTATGTTCGTGGTTATTCGGTTAATAATCATTATTGTAAAGATTTAGCAACGACGCGTTTTTGGGTCACGCTAAAGATAAATGATACAGGTTTAAAGCAGGACCAAAACAATAATCTCCACAATCCTTTATCGTCAAGCAGTATACAAATGTTAGCCTACTTTTACGGTATTTAATTTTGTACTTGTATTTAGAACACACGTATTATACGAGTAATTACTACACTAGTAAACTTTACTAGTATAGGACTAGTAAATAATGAAACTAAAATAAAGATATTTAACTCTTGGAAATGATAACAGTTAGAAACAATTGGCTTTTTATAGAGCGAAAAGCATACGTTAATTCTGCTTTGACATAATATGTAAGAATTTGCTTTTCTTTAGTTCTACGGTTATGTATATGAAATAAATGTAAAATTTAGATATATGAACTGAAATAATATAAGTGCGAATTAATTTGTATTATATAGGCACATATCATAATGGGCGAGAATTAAATCCAATAAAAAAATAATTTCATCTCACCCCGTCCCCTCTCAAATAGTTTCAGGGAAATGCATCTCTAAATTGAAATGATGTTTTATCTCTAATAATATTATATAATTGATACAGCTCGATACAAAAATTGGCAAAAATTTTATTAACACAATTTATAAAAATAGCTGTCTAAAAAAATTAAATGTCTTTAATTATTATATTAAATTTAGTTATAAATTTTATTACATTAAGACATAAAATAAAAGTCGTGCTTTAATAGTATTTATCTTCGATTTTTCAGGACAGTGACGTTACAATAAAGTATCCACTCATCCTTGCAAAACGAGATCTGTGCTGCTCGCTCGATTTATTCTGCGTCAAATGTAGTCGCAAGAGAAGTGCGTGAGCGACAAAAATAGTCGCAACTCTATGTTGTAACTTTGAAATCTTATCTCTATGGAATATTTTTATTTAAAGTCTACGTTATCCGATTTTTCATTACAAGTAGCATTCATAATTAAGCGATATTGGAAACTAGTCTGTTTAAAAGAAGAGTTTACAAATTACAGTATAATTTGTTAATATTTATATTATGCAACGAAAATTCTCTTTGTAGAATTATGAAATGTACTCAGTCAGTTACCGTAGGTTTTAAAAGCCTGAGATCCGAGGATGCGCTATTAAAATTAGAATTTATTAGTAAGACTAAAGATTAGATCTAAAATAATGATAAAATTAAAAATCTCATCAATAGTCTTTAATAGTCAATAGTCATCAATTATCTAGTAGGTCTACTAAAATTTTCAGTCAAGTTTTCGCTGCACACGCGGTAGAATAACAATATTAGACTAGAATTAAAATCACAGATCTAAACAGGACTCTATATATAACGATTCGAAGTTACGTAGAACAATATCTAAACTGCTTTGTAGACTTATAATCCTAATTAATTGATTAAACCTAATTGAATTTCTTTTAATAAACTTAGTTTTACATCAAAAACTGGTATAAAATTTTCAATAATATTAGCTCATAAAGAGACTACTGAAGGAATTAGAAATCTATGATAAACTTTAAATTTCAGATCAATCAAGTTATTTGACAACTAATAAACAGGATTGTTCAATGGACTCTCTACTTTCAGTTATTGTGACATATTAACAAGTATTTACTTATAAATAATTTCATGAAATAAAAAGTAATTATTTGAAACTTAAAAAAAAATGGAAATAAATGTCATTATTCTTATAAAAATTGATGAATGTAAATTTTTAAGTATCAAAATCACAGTAATATCTAATCAAAAAATGGAGATTTGGTTATTTGAAAAGAAACAACGAAATCCAATTCTTTGAATATTGTTTTTTTTCAAAGTAACTGACATTTAGTGCACATGCGTGGAATAGTTGCAATCTTCTGATTAGATAAAAGAGATCTACAATGTATATTGTATGCAAGCCAAACAACGAATTATATTTTTTCAATAAATGAATTTGAAATACAATACAAATATTATTAGGCATTGAAAAATTAACACTGTATTTAAAAAAGAGAGAAAAGATTCATAGAAAAGCTACTTTAAAGAGATACTTTAATATCAATCTAACAATAATTATAATACATATTATGAGATTGATATTAAAGTAGGCTATAATAACTCTAAATTTACATATTAAAATTTATATAATAATACATATTAGTAGCAAATCAAATGTATCAAAAGTGTATGAAATAGCGCTTAAAGTAATACACTGAAACTATTCAAAATCAATTTAATAATCAATATCAAGTAAATCTATAGTTTGAGATTTCGCAAAATCATATACATATAACTGTATAACGAATTGACTGAATTCAGGATTCCTTCTTATTTTCATTCATTTCTTGTCTATAACTTTCTTCGAGGATTGAATTCATGATGTCATCATTATTTTCAGTAGAGTCAGCACTGATGCCGTGTGAAATGATTTTATTTTTATCTCCTCCGTCAACATTGTCTATTGATGAAGTTGATGATCGGGATTTGCTTAAGTGATCAGAAAGTTTAGCCTGACCCTGAAAATAATCAATCGTACAATGCATATTTTAACAAATGACATTGTTGAAATTATTTAAGGATTTATTGCAGGGAATAGCAAAAAATGGATCTCCCAAAAAATCACTTTAATCTTTTTTTTCTAATATCGTTGATCTTATAACTAAACTAAAAAACATTAAATGAAACAAGTTTATGATGACAGGTTTATGATTATAATTATCTACTTGTTTGTTTGTTTCTTGTCTACTGACACACCAGCACACAAGACAAATTAGTGATTTGTTATAAATGAAGAGTTGGAAATCAAGTAAAACGTAAACGTAGAAATCAAGTAACAATTAAACACTCGACTCTCAACATAAAATGCTAAATAATTTCCTTCATCAATGATACTGCAAGTAGATTTATAATGTCATAATTATTGAACCGATTATTATTCTCAAATGAGTAATTATCTATTAAACAAATGACAGCAATATATGATTACAAATCACAATAATTAAAATAGCAATAAACGAAAGATTAATCAAATCTGACAAGTAACCGACCTTCACTGCGCTAGCAAGAATGATGTCGGTTGTCATTGAGAATGCTCGTGATACAAGCATACGCATTGACGCATAGCTATGACAACTCGCTTGATCAATACAACTATCAATCTCCTGAATTTACCCAACAAATATTTCTTTATTAATTTAACACTAATATCATAAATTAGAATTTTATGCGATACACTGTAATTAATAGCTCAAAAAACAGGCTATACAACCCTTGCAGGCATGCCTTGATGACAAAACCAGTCTCACAGAAAATAATGATGTTAAAGCCATTTAAAATTGCTATTAATAAATGAAGAAAATCATTTTAAAAATCCAAAAGAAAATATTGGAATCAAGTAACAAGTACACTCTTGACTCTCAACATAAAGCACTATATAATTGACATGATAGTAAATAATCTAGTTTTTTACACAGTATAATAATTGCACCATGTCAATTAACAAACAAGTTGATGTAAGATCTTTTATATTTCATAGAATCCAAGAGCCTACAAAATATAAAATTGAATAATAAATTAAATGAATTGTAAATTCATATCTGCAACCTTTTCTCGTTTTGAGAGTTGAGGATGAAGAAGTTTTCTATAAACTATGCTTGAACCCTTAGTAGCTGGTGAAAGCATCCATAGTAAGAATAGAATTTTTATTTCGCAGTAGAATGGAATCCTATGAAATTAACAAAGAAATTAATATGTTTTAATTTAATTTATATTAAAACTTGCAAAAATACGACTACAATAATAATTAAATATATAAAATGTAGCAAAAACTGACTATGAAACAAAATTAATATTACATTTAGAATATAACATTACACAATATTTTGAAGATGATTAAGTTCAATGTTAATAAGCAGTAGAACGATTGTAAATCACGATCGAATTGTCACTTTATTACATTTTTAAATAATATAATATATAATGCTTATAAATGCAGAATTTATAATAATATATAAAAACATTGCCACTAGGCCTAAATTTTACAAAGCTTAAATATTTCATAACATATTTTTAATTGTAAACATACCAGGAAACAAAAATATCACCAATAATTTCTGCTGTCAAAAAGAATGCAAATACAACCCAGTACATCATCCATTTCACCTGCAATATACATACAGGCCTAAGTTAAATGCTAACTAATAATATACATTTCGTTTTGACACAACCCGGTATAGAATCTAAGCTTACACTTAGGACGTCAATCCATTTAAAGACAGGCCTAAGTCAATGATCAAAAAGAGATCTGGGACATTGGCAGTATCATGCCAATATGTCTTCGAGTTTTGTCTACTTCGGACCATTACCACAGGATGATATATCCTAAAGGATTAAATATATAATATTCGCTCGCAGACGGAAAAATTATGCAACATTGGATGGATTTAATAATTATTATTATTGACGAAGAATTCAAATATTATAATGAAAGTAAGTAGTTTTTTTATAAAAGGTGCAACAAAACTAAACATTTTGCGCAATTGAAATAGCAAGGCCAAAAAAGTAAATCTTTCTTTAAAAAATTCGGTCTGTAGTTTCAAATAAATATTTGAAATTTTGTAAAAGCTTTATAACTTTTCAAAAATAAAATGTCAACGTGAAATTGTGGATTAAGATGTAAAATTTCCTCCTCCACAAAACTGACAAATATTTGTTTTGGCTTAGTTAATGCATTTAGGATAAAGTTTTAGTGTTAATAACTTGTAATATAAATGATCTACTAACATATTCCTTAACGTTCTTGGTTTTGACGGCCTTGTACGATGAGTATGCTGGATACATTGTTGCGAAAACTATTTTAAATCCTTGATAAATTAGCACACTCATTGTTATCCACAGTTAACAGTGTCAAATACTACAGTTCTAGATGTTTCAGAATGAAGTTCACTTGTATTTCTCAACTATTATAACCTATTAATAGAATTAAAAGAAAGCAATATTTATACTTTAACTAGAGTTAACATTTTCCGTATTAGAATTACTCATAATATATGGGCTTATCATACAATTCGGTATTATGTCTTGCATATTAGTTACTATCAATATATCAGTTGCTTCTAAAACTAAACTTTTGTGGAGATAGAAATTCAACGGCCAAGGTAGACTACCTAAACATTTAGCGAGGCGCTGGGCTAACTGACTCGGGGCTATAGCAACTTTGTTCACCGGGCTCTAGTTATCTACTTGCCTGGATGAGCTTTTGCATCGTGATGCAGACAAGACGGCAGGCACTTGGACTTGCTAGTGGTATAGCTCAGAAACAAGACGGAGGCGGGGAGGAACGTTGACAGATGAATTGAAATTTTACAACAGTAGGCCTACTGCACGATTGTTTTAGTACAGAAAGCCTTCTTTGTATATTTTTTAGAACAAAAATCAGAATAAATGTTTAAAATAATGAAAATCGATATATGTATATATATCGAAAATCGATATATATAATCGATGTCGGATTACGGATCTTAGTATATATTGTTGATAAATTATTTCAGTTTTTATTCCATTCCTATTTTACTGATTTGAGCATTTCACGTTTAGTTTAACTTCAACAATAACTTTAATTTCAGTTGTAGTTGCAGAAAAATAGATAAATATTAGATAAAAAATTTAGTTCCTAAAAATTAGTTCCGAGTACATTTATATACATTTTCTATCTTCTTTCCTATTTTCTTTTTTAATTCTGTTCTTATTTCAAAAATTCGTTTTCGTTTCTCTTTTTCGATAACAACCGAGTTTGTTTTTCTTTCCATAGTCACTTTCGGTTAACAAATATTAACACTGATAGGATTAATTTATGATTTTCTCGACAACATTGAAAAATATTTAAAATGCATCACCCCCAGAACAAATTCTTACTGAGATCCCGTTAGTGTAAAGAGTGACTGACAGGCTACAACGGAGAAGTATAGCGAATAAACCAGGTTATTTCATTGATATATCACTTCTTAATGTTATCTTTTGTTTTTTGCAAGTAGTCTGGCATTGGATCGTGTAGAATAAGATCCGACTAATGTCAGTAGCACCGATTCTGGAAAAAGTTCTTCAACAATAGATAACTCTGTTATCTATATATCAACTATAGAGTGGACCAGGGGTGGATATGACCAGCTGAATACCCCGCGGAAATTATTTTCGGAGTCCAAAAATTATATTCACTGCTTAAACTTTTAATATTTGAAGTTATTATTGGTGTCCTCAGATAAAACAAGTTTAAAATAAATGTATTTATTTATTATCGTCGAAGTTCGCCCACTGTTTTCAATGAAGTTTATTGTTTTAACATTTATTTTTTGCTGGCCCGTGGAATCTGCCGCCCCAAAACTATGTCCCTATGATACATCCAACCCTGGAGTGGACTAATTAACAATAAAGTCGAGTAAATCTCGCGGATGCAACTTAAATCAACCTCAAGCACTAACCAGAGATGTTAGAGTAAACTCGAGCATCAGAGATGAACAGATATAAACCAATATAACAGTCTAGTGATAATTTATTAGTGCAATTTTCAGTGCTGTATCGTTTAATGGAGATACAAATCAGTTTGAAAAAAGTAACCACACACATACCAAAGAGCAAGTTGAGAACTGAATTGATATTTATCATTGAAAATTTATTGAGAAATAAAGCTCTAAAGCACACAGGCGATTGATTATTGATTTATGATGTGGTTACTAACTAAGTGCTATTATATTAATGATAAAAGCAAAGACAACAATTATAATCCATTTAACTCAATCAGAATACAATATTTAATTTCTATATAATAGTTATATATATATACATAAACATAATAACCAACCCCATACGCTCAGCTACCTTTATTAAGTGACATCAGCATTAAGTGACATCAGCACAAAGACAATTTCATGTAAATTATTCAATGACATGGCTCTAATATTCAATCATCTCAACATAAAATCAAAGATAACATTAACATTATGCGAAATAGACGTGCAGAAACTGGCACCCATTCACTTTCGCACCTCATCAAGTACGGGTTAGAGATGGTATAGAGTTAGAATTTAGATTTAGATTGTAACTAGAGTCATGATTAGTTATTGAAACGGATCAGACGTCGTTTGCAGTTATTTTCAAAAAAGTGACTTTAACTTTTATCTTTAAAATATCGCTCATGACCGCCGCTTTTTACTGAGAATTAAACTGAGGAAACACTAATCAAAACATCAAATTAATTTCTGCAAAAGTGTTGGATGTAGTTTCAATATCACAAGTCTTGATTTATTAAATTCCGCATTCTTTCTTATATCTATGCTGTTATTTTTATTCTAAAAACTTCATGTGGTGCTTAACCGAATAAGAACACAGAACCTAGTAATAAGCGATGACTTCAAACAGCAGAAAATCATCTAATTGTACTAAAAGGACATTTTGTCACAAACAATATGAAATCAATTCATTTATTATTATTAATTAACAAAGAATTATTGTACAGTATTATAACATAGCCACGCCTATAAGAAATAACACTATACAGATATATACTAGTTTAAAATAGAATAGTAAATATATATCTAATAACTGCAGCTCTCATCAGTGCACCGAGTTAGTGTTAGAGATGGCTTAGCATTTGGATTTAGATTGCAACTAGTCATGATTAGGGTTATGTGGTGTTACTTTTATTATTCTAAAAACTACATGTGCTGCGTAACCGAATTCGACCATAACTGGATAAACGAAATAATAATTAAAAGGAAGTTTCAATCAATTTTCAAATCTCAATCTCCACAAATATTCATGAAAAAGACAACCAAGCCAATAATTATAATAACTGCAAATACAATAAAACAAACATTTTGCTTTCTATTTAATCGCTGCACCATTCGAACTTTTAATTCAAACAAGAATTCAAATTACATTAAATACATCAATATCAACAGTAGTTCAAAGTCGAGGAAATTAAAACAAAATTAAAAAGCTCTATCCAAATCGACGCAATCTTTAACCGCATTTTTAATTATGACGAACAGTTTTCCAGCCATCATCCTCTGCATCACGGCGAGGTGTAGACCCTACAAGAAAAAAAAGGATAACAAAATGCTCTATATAACTTGTAGAATTAAACTGTCAATTATACTGCATCCTAATTATTTTAATAAGCTCGAGAAAAAAGCAAAAATTACAAATCAAAACTTTGCCCAGTTGAAAAGTAATGAATATTTTGAGACGAACAATTATTGCATATCTTCTATTTGTTTTATTAGGTGACAGTACGGGGACAATTCTTAAAATGCAGGTACGATAAACTATTCCGACAGTCAATCATTCAGGTACAGCATAATTCAGTTTTTAGAATTTTCTAATTTGACATCATAAAAAATTCTACTTTCCAATCGGCTCTTCAAACAGAGAGTTCAAATTTTCTCTCAAGTAAGCCAGAAACAGCATACTTAAGCTTTCAGATATTTTTTATTTAAGAAATAGGGGACTTTATAAATTCTTAAATGTAATTTTCAATGAGACATTGTTTGACTATTACCTTTATCAGTGCTGGCAGGACGTTCATCACTTCCACGCGATTTCATTTCATTTGATACCCTACTGGGCCCAGCTCTAGGACCTAGAAAAAACCAACTAACGTTAATAAGAAATTAAGAAAACAATCATATAAAACACAAACAAGTTTTGCTGCATACTAAAAGGCCCATTAAAACTTAAAATACCAATATCAAACCAAAATTTGAAGTGTAAAAGAGCTCCTATAATCTAGCGCAGGAATTGACAAATGGTCACCAGTGGAATGCAATTGCCCCACTGTAGTGTGAGATACAAAGACAAATTTTAAATCAAAATTTTTTTTATTGAATTTTTTTGAATGCCAATGTTCAATATGTACGCAAGCTCAATGATCTATTATACAAATAATACCAAAATACAGAATAATTAAACAAAATATGATTAGACTGAATTATATTTATTAATCATTATAAAATTGCAATCCTAAAAAGTTTAAGTTACAAAAACTTGCAAACTACTGAAAAGACTGAAAAGATATTATAAATATATAAATATGCTCATCTTCAATTAACGAATACTAAATACTTCACTTAAATACTTAGTAAAACAATATTAGAAACAAAATGTTGATAATTTAGATGTCTGGTTATCAATAGTTCGTTCAGAATTAAACTAAACAAAACAATATCAATAAGCAATTACTTTCTGCCAGTTTTGACACCATTGAAAACACAAGTATTCAAGGTAACACTAGACTGGCAGTGGTAAAATTTAATCAAAATATCCAATCATAAAATGAATGCTAAAACCAAAATTATAGTAAGCTTTGTAGAAGCTTGCACTGTAAAAATATTTAGTACTGTTAGTTATTACGAATGCACCACTACAAGTCTACAGACTTTGATCTGCAACACTAGTCTACCAACACTTGGTCTACCCTACCCCTACTGCTAGCTGCAATCCTAATAAGTAGACTCAATGTTGGTAGATAGCGTTGTAGACCAAAAATCTGTAGATCAATTATCGTGATACCAGTTATTACATACGCAGTTCACAACCTATCACTAAATAGTTTTTTTATATTGACGCAAATTTAAGCAATAAATGAACAATCATTGCTTATTGTCACATCAGTATAAATATAAATATCATGAAATATTTATAAAAGCAAGTCCTTGTAATAGACATTAATACGCTCTGAATGCTTTAAATAAAACAATACGCCCAAAAAAACTAGTCGAAAAATGATATTAATGACAAAACAGTACAAATTATGACCTACTGCATGCTCAAGAGTACAAGTCAAGACAGTACAATCAATTAACCACTAGAATAAATATTTAAATAAGACTCTGTAAAGAATCAGTTTCCTTACCTCTCCAATCATCTCTTGGCTGTTCATCCCTACTCGACGTAGCACCTCTATCATCTCTCGCTGGAGGACCTCTATCATCACGTCTCCAGTCCCTCGCTGGTGGCGGCGCACCACGATCATCCCTCCCACCCCTCCCTCCATCCCTCCCACCAAAATCTCTCCCCCCACGGTCTGGCCCACCCTCACCGCGCCAAGTGTCCCGTCCCTCAAGCTCTTTTTCTCTCCATGAAGAGCCCGAGCGGTCATCTTTAGGCGGCCCACGGAAATCATCGCGCTGCGGGCCACGATCATCCCTGCCACGACTAAATCTATCATCACGCTGAGGAGGAGCTCTGTCATCCCTCGGAGGGACCCTACGCCACTGATCTTCATCCCTCCCTCCTCTATCGTCCTTCCCACCCCTTTCATCTCTTCCCCATCTGTCATCCCTCCCTCCTCTATCATCCCTACCCCCTCTATCATCCCTCCCTCCTCGATCATCCCTTCCTCCCCCACCACCACGTCTCCACCCCCCATCCCTATCCTCTCCCCTGGGAGGACTGGCACCACGTTTGGGTTCTGGAGGTCCCCCGCCCCTCACCCACGGAGAGGTATCCTTAGGGCGATCATCATCACGCCCTTGACGCCATTCACTGCGTCCCTCAGCCTTCCATCTTCCTCCCTCCGGTTCATCACGTGCTCGTGGTGGTTCATCGCGACCAACTCGAGGTGGTTCATCACGCAAACGTTCAGGTTCATTGGATCTGTGAGAAGGAGGTCCATCTTGTGCATCATCATCATCTCTGTATTCAGATAACGCATAAGTTAAGTTACAGTTTTGTTCAGAATTTGTAAAGGAATGCATAAAACAGTTCATTCGACTTCTTAAACAACGACAATCCATTAAAAAGGACAGTAAAAATCAAACAAGACAAAACAAAATCAATAAATTTGGAAATGTTCAGTATTAGTTGAATCTATTAGTTGAATTGTTAAATTAAGTGATTATTAAAATTCGATGTAAAAGTTCAATGTTCTATGTTAAAGCTGAGCACACTTGCCTGGATTTCTTCCAGCTCTCATCCTTAGCCTTCTCCCTGGTCCTCCAGCCGCCTTCCTTCGGAGGAATCTTCCATGAGGGAGGTGCAGACGCATGGTGATCAGCTTCCATTGCCGGTGGTGACCCGTCTCGTCTCCATGATGGCTCATCATCAGCGCGGCGACGAACTTCGAAGTTATCACTGTGACACAAACGATATTTCGGTCAAATTCATTTGACGCTCGATTCAAACCACTGACTTTCAAATAAGGTGCTTCTTCGCTAACTAGCTTAATAAAGTGTTTACTTATAATAATTATTAGATTCCTATTCACTCACTTTGTTATCTCATTGTGTTTAAATAATTCCGTCATTTAGTTTCTGCCGTTTTTCAACGTTAAGATACAAGCAATGATCTAAACTTCAAACATCAAGTGACCACTTCATACAGAAAATAAACTGATAGAAAAAGTTGTATTGTTTTCATTCTCGCTATCTAATTTTTGCAGAAAAAGCAAAATAAAACTTATACAGTATCTTAAAAACAACTTACTGTCTTTCTTTAGTTGAGGAGAGTTCAATATCGTGACGTCTACGTTGCTCTATTTCTTGTTCTCTCTGTCTCTTTTTCTCCTCTATCTCATCCAACTTCTTCAATCTCTCGTTGTACGCAGCCTCTTCTATCTCTCTCTTCTCTCTCGCTACTCTCTCTTCCTCTTCACGCTCTACAAATTTAAATAAACCACACTTTTAGAATTTTTAAAATCTAAATAGACATTTCCCATAGATCACAGGATTAAACCAATGCCAATGATTTTTGTCATTGGTTTTAATCCCTTTAACAAGATGAAACTTATTAAAGAGTATATATATTGTTAATCTCGAATAATGTAGCAAAATTAAATTATCATCTTGAGGAATAAAAGCTAAAAAAACTAACAAAGTAGTAAAACTAATCCCACTTAATGACAAATTTTATGCATCATGACCGTATCATTTCAAAACGTACGTCGCTTCATTTCTTCGTCTTTCTTTCTCTGTCGTTCTTCCTCTCGCGCTGCTAGCCATTTCTGTCTCCTGTCCTCAACTCTCTTAACACGACGCTCAGCGATACGCTTCTTGCGTTCTTCATTCAGTCTCTTCTCAAACTCAACTAACTTTTGCTATAAAAAACAAATAGAACAATCAATAGACTTCAAAATAAGTCTATATAGAGTTAATATAGAGTTATAACAATTATTTTAAAATGATGTAAAACACAAATTCAAGAACATAAGTTAAGCATTAGCGCGCAAAAAGATATCGCCATTTCATACTAATATCTTAAAACTTACAGGCATATGAAAAAAAGACTATAAACATAAAATATACTTATAATAAAAGATAATAAAAACAAATAATTACTTCAAAAAAAAAATCAAATACTAGTCTTATTTTATCAGCTGTTAATTAACAAAAGTAAATGAATCCAACCAACCTTGTAAACATCAGTACGATTCTTCTGCAGCTCCGCAACGAAGGAATCACGATCAGGACGAATACGCATTAGTCGATCTCTTTGTTCGAGAGCAAGCTTTCTTTCAGCTATCAAAGTCTCAGTCTACAGCATATAAGATATGTATATAAGATACGCAAATATATACTGCATATCATCATACAGTAGTATGTATTATACGAATAGCAGCTCCTGCATCCTGGTTACTAAAATTAAAGCAATAATAAAAGTAAAATCTTTGACACCGATTATGGTAGGCCAATAAAGACTCTAAAAACTTTAATTATCACCTCTAGTGGCATCATGATAACTAGACTACCAACTTTTGGTTAATGACATCAAGTCTATCAATATCTGTTCTACCATGATATTAGGGTTAGGACTATGGTTAGGGTCGACCAAATGTCCTAATGTAGACATAGCATCATAGACCAAACATGACAATTTGTAGCGGAACCCCTTTTAATACACTCCATCAATATTGGTAAATACTAGATCAATCTATTACATTTCTGAAAATCAATTACATTTCTGTATCATTAGTAAAACTATAAATCAATTTATATGCCTAATCAAAATAAAAAAATAGTCCTCGTTTTAACAACAATCGATTTAAAATTATAATAGACAAATTATAATACAAAATTAGGTATGCAGACTATTCATCCCCAGACGATTCATCCTGGACGATTCATCCAGCGGACGGTTTATCCACGTACAGTTCATCCAAAACAATAATTGCTACCTAAAATAATCCAGTATTTTACTATAATTGCGAGTTGGTTTTAGTAGCGCTTCAGTGAACATCGCAATTTATTTGTTGTTTTCTTAATGAACGAGTTGGTTTCAGGACGTGCGAGTGAAAATTACAACTATTTAGTCATTATATGTATTACTTCATATTTCTAGTCATTATTCAGTAGTCATTATATGTATTACTTCATATTTCTAGTCATTATTCAGCACCCCCACCCTAAACAACTTTTACTATATATACTGAAAAATTGTTATGTTTATCATAAATTGTCTTTCAGCTGAATCAAATATATTATAAGACTTAGTAAGCTACTGTAGCAATAATAATTCGATTCGCAATAGTAAATTCGCAATTCAGTAGATTCGCAAATCTACTACTATTCGATTCTGGTACGGGAGATGATCGACTTCTCATCTTGGGCGATAAAATACTACTTGATGGACTAGCCAGATCCGATATCTGGTTGGCCGATGGTACTTTCAAGGTGGTACCATCCATCTATTTCCAGCTCTACAGCATCCACTTTCAGTTCATCAACGGAATCAATCCTGCAGCAGTATATTGCCTTTTACCTAACAAGACCAGACAAAGCTACGATCGTCTTATTGCAGAATTGAAGAATCCGATTTCCAAATGCTTCAGCGAAAATAATTCTAACCGATGTCGAGTCAGCAGCAATGGGAGCATTCAGTCATGGATATCCAGAAGCATTGGTAACAGGATGTTACTTCCATCTCAACCAGAGTGTTCTGCGAAAGTTAACGAACTAGGTATGAAAAACAAATACGAAAGTGACGACGAACTGCTTGGATTTGTTCGATGTTTATCAGCACTCGCACATGTTCCGGTTGATGATGTTGCTGAGTTATTTGAATTGCTAACGGAAGATATGCCAGAACATGAAAAAATGAACTTGTGTCCTACTTCGAGCACACCTACATCAGAGGTCGATGACTCTGAGGCAGAGGTAACAATTATGGCACGGTGACGTTTCCAATCCAAATCTGGAATCAGTATGAGTCTGCTGGCATCATGAAGGCTGGCATCATGGAATACAATCACTGTTTATGTGCAGTCATCCTTCAATGTGGTTGATGGTCGAAGGGCTGGA